>SZWC01008336.1:24925-60184 GCA_023375785.1 Penium margaritaceum
CCTTGACGTAGCAGCTTGTTGCGCTACAGCCACCAGCCTCCCAGCCTGCCACCAGTGTGCTGCCATCATTTGTCCCTCCAGGACACGCCAGCCCGGCTGTGTCAGCTGCCACATATTTCCTGGCACAGCAGCAGACTCAGCGCCAGCGGCAGACAGTGACCTCCGTCCTTGGCCCCACTCTGGGTGCCGGCCGCAGGCAGAAGGACTTTGAGACGCCGCCGCCGCCGCTTTAGGCCGGCGAGCAGTTCCGGAGCTAGGAACTCAGCTTTCGGATCTGGGCCCAAGGTGAGGGTCTCTGGATATACTACAGCCTCCCTTATGACTCCACCCAGGTCGACCAGCTGTATGACGCTGGTCGCGCCGTTCGTGCCTTAGTCCCAGTCGCTCCTCCGGCGTCCTGCCTGGCCCTCGAGCCTTTCCTTGGCGACTTCACCACTGACATCCCTCCAGACCCTGCCGCCGCCTGGCATGTCCTCACTAGGCCCCATCGCCTGTCCAGCGACGCTGAGATCAGTCGCCTGCTCCGGGAGCTCAACTCCCTACACATAGGGGAGACCGAGACGGTCACTGCCTACTGGGAGCGGGCAGAGGACATCCTTGGACGTCTTGGCACATCCGCTCCGCCCCCTCTGTCCGCACTTCTCACCATCAAGCGCGGCACCACCAGCGCATACGCGGACGTCTTCGTGCACTACCCCCAGGAGGTCCTCTCCACCATGGCGGCCCAAGGCACCCTCATGCCCTGGGCGTACGAGCTCTTCCTCCGTGTTGAGGAAGCTCGACAGGAGTCCCAGCTCCATCGCATGGAGGCACTTGCATCCCCTGCCGTCGCCTCTCCTACCGGTGCCTCCCTCCCCGTCGCTTCACCTGCCGTTATATCCGTGGCCGTCGCCTCCCCCGTCGCAGCTACCTCGTCGACGTGAAAAACGAAGAAGAAGCGCAAGAACAAGAAAGGTAAGGGTCCGCCACAACAGCAGTAGCAGCAGTCGTCGACCGGATCCAGCGGTGGTGGCGCGGTCTGCCACAACTGGGGTCGGCTTGGACACGGGTGGTACACATGCCCTCTGCCGACGGATGAGGCCCGCGTCATCGCCACCCTACGGCGCCAGCGGGAGCACCATCTCGCCTCTGCCGCCGTCGCTACTGCTGACACTCCGACCTCGTCCAGCAGCTCGGCCGCCCCGACAGTTTTGTCTGTCCTACAGACGCCCCCGCAGCAGCAGCACTACTCCTAGCCATCGGCGCTTCCGTTTCCTTCGCCGGCCCAGTCCCCATACTACCCGGACTCCGGCGCTGTGACTCCGTACTCGGCCTACACTCCCGGGTCATCCTCCCGTGAGCGTCAGCTGGAGCAGTACATCGCGCTCCTGCTTGGCCTACCTCGCCCTCCTCCCCAGGGAAGTGCGAGTTGTGTCACTTCTTGCCCTCCTGTATAGCCCTGCATGACTGAGTCTGAGCTGCGGTCCTGTCCCGTTTCTTCATCTTTCTCATCGTCTTCTGTGGTCTCTTCCAGCCCACTCCTTGACGACATTGCGTGGCTTGACGATTGGCAGTCTCGCTTCGCGCCCCCTTCTACCGCGTCCGGGTCCCTTGCTTGTTGTCATGTGACCGTCAGCGATATGGCGACCCCTGTCCAGGACCCTGCTGAGACCTGGATCATCGACTACGAGGCCACGCATCACATGACGGCCTCTCGCGAGGCGTTCAGTATGCTTGGCCCTGTCGTCAATGTCTCCGGTGTCCGAACGGGCTCCGGACAAGTGTTACCGGTCCGTGGTGTTGGTATGGTTCGTTTCCGTGGTCCTGCCGGTGACGTCTTTCTGACTGATGTTCTCTTCGTCCCTGGTCTCGAGCTCAGCCTCCTTTCCGTGACTGCCCTTGACCGCATGAGCATGGATGTTGTGCACTCGCGTGGTGTTGGCACTGTATCGTTGCGTCCGTCTGGTCTTGTCATCCTGCATGCCACCGCCTGTGGCAACCTGTGGTATGTCCCTTGCCTCCTCTCTTCCTCTCCCGTCTCTGCCTCGTCTGCCGCCACAGGCCATGTTTTCGTGACCAGTACGCTTTCTCGTCAGCACACCCGCCTCTTGCACCAACGCCTTTGTCACGTCCATTCCGCCGCCATAGACAGCATGCTCCGCACCCAGCCGGCCAAGGGCCTTGACCCAGGGACCTTCCCTCTCGCGTGCCCCACTGAGTGCATTGATTGCGCTCAGTGGAAGATGCATCGATCCACGTACCCCTTGTCTTCCTCCCGTGCGTCCGCCCCACTCGACCTGGTCCACTCAGACGTCATGGGCCCTCTCCCCACCGCGTCCGTCGGGGAACACGGCCGCTATGTCCTCACCCTCACGAACGACTATTCCCGCTACCGCTGGGTCTTCTACCTCCGACAGAAGAGCGATGTCGCCCGGGCCATTCAAGACTGGCTCGTCCTTGCCGAACGCGAGTGTGGCCGCCCTCTTCGCCGCTTTCACTCTGATCGCAGCGGCGAGTACATGGGCGAGGCCACGGCCTTTCTCGCCTCCCGCGGCATCCACCATGAGACGTCTGCGCCCTACACACCCACCCAGAACGGCGTCTCCGAGCGCTGGAACCGCACCATGGCCGACGCCGTCCGAACCATGCGCGTTGAGTCCGGTCTGTCCGATGGCTTCTATTTTGAGGCCATGGCCTACATGACCTGGGTATGGAACCGGATTCCCCACTGTCCTCTTCCCCGCCAGTCCACACCCTACCAGCACTGGTGCGGTCGGCGTGCGGACCTCCGCCCCGCTCGCATCTGGGGCTGTGTCGCCATTGTATGGCTGCCCGCCCCACAGCAGGGCGACAAACTCGCCCCGCGCGGCAGCCCCTGCACCTTCCTCGGTGTGTCTCGTCAGTCTAAGGCCTGGCGGTTCTGGGACCCGTCCGGCACTGCATCGTCGAGTCCCGCAATGCCCTCTTCTTTGAGGACCTATTTCCCCGCGACCTCATCCGCTCCGGCTCATCCGTGTCCCTCCCGTCACGTGGGGGAGTGGTAAGTCCGTCCTCCGTCCTGTCGCTTCCGGGTGACACAGCACTCCGTCCCTTGGAGCCAGCAGCCCAAGTCGCGTCCGCTGGCCCCTCCGGGCCAGCAGCGCCGACCGCGTCCGCAGGCCCCTCCGGGCCAGCAGTCCCAGTCGCGTCCGTTGGCCCCTCCGGGCCAGCAGCGCCGGTTGCGTCTGCTGGCCCCTCCGGGCCAGCAGCCCCAGTCGCGTCCGCTGGCCCCTCCAGGCCAGCAGCCCTAGTCACGTTCGCTGGCCCCTCCGGGCCAGCAGCGCCGGTTGCGTCCGCTGGCCCCTCCGGGCCAGCGGCCCCAGTCGCGCCTGCTGGCCCCTCCGGGCCAGCAGTGCCGGTCGCGTCCGCTGGCCCCTCCGGACCAGCAGCCCCAGTCGCGTCCGCTGGCTCCTCTGCGCCAGACGTCCCGTCCGCCTCCGTTGGCCCGTCAGACACGGTGACATCTCCTGCCCGGTCACGCTACACACGTGGCCCAGGCGGCAGCGTCCAACCTCGGCCGACAGTGCAGACCGTCGCACCACGTCCTGTGGCACCTCGACCTCCTGTGGTTCCACGTGTCTCCTCCATTCCCTCGGTCGTGAGTGGGGACCCTGGCACGAAGGCTCTCGGCCTGACCACCTCGGCCATCATCTTCGACCTTCACCCGGGCTCTGCACTGGGCTATGCCATGCTTCATCACGAGCATCGGCATGCTGTCATGGCTGAACTCGCCCGCATCCCACCTGGAGCTCGTGATGCGCACGCCCTCTCCGTTCGGTCCACAGCACGCCCGGAGGACCCAGCCACTCTACGCGAGGCTCGAGCCTCTTCTGAGGCCGCACATTGGGATGCCGCCTGTGCCAAGGAGCTTGCTGCTATCCGACAGCACCACGTGTACGACCTCGTTGATCTCCCTCTAGGTCGAAAGGCCATTGGCGCCAAGTGGGTCCTTCGGCGCAAGTGGAAGCCTGACGGGTCCTTGGACAAGTACAAGGCCCGCCTCACAGCAAAGGGGTTTGCTGAGGTCCCTGGAGTCGATTACGACCAGATCTTCGCCCCTGTCGGTCGGTTCTCCACTAGCCGGGCGCTCTTCAGCCTGTTTGCCCAGCATGGGTGGGAGCTGCATCAGATGGACGTGAGCAACACATTCCTCCATGGCTCACTGGAGGGTGAGGAGCTCTACATGGTGCAGCCCCCAGGGTTCGACGACGGTACTGGGAGAGTCTAGCGGCTGCGGAAGGCCCTCTATGGTCTGAAGCAGTCGCCTTGGTGTTGGAACCAGGAGATCAGCAGCACACTTCTCCGTGGTGGCCTCCAGCGCAACACCGCTGACCCCGCACTCTTTCTCAGCCCACGAGGTCAGACCTTTGCCGCAGTTCTGGTATACGTTGACGATCTTCTCATTGCGTCGCCAGACACGGCCGCCATCCAACGTATCAAGGACTTGCTGCACGCCGCCTACCAGATGAAGGATCTCGGGTCTACCCAAGTCTTCCTGGGCATGGAGCTCGAGCGTGATCCCTCTCAGGGCATCCTACACGTCCACCAGGCTGCCTATGTGCAGACCCTGTCAGCTCGCTTTGCCGAGGACCTGCCCCTCATGTCCAGCGCATCCTCACCCATGTCGCCCGACGGCCAGGTGAAGCTGAAAAGTCCCGACCCAGCTGTTGTGGGGGAGCCAGTTGATGTGACCACGTATCTGCGGATCATCGGGTCACTGATGTTCCTGGCGACGACGACGCGTCCAGACATCGCGTTNGCCGAGGACCTGCCCCTCGTGTCCAGCGCATCCTCACCCATGTCGCCCGACGGCCAGGTGAAGCTGAAAAGTCCCGACCCAGCTGTTGTGGGGGAGCCAGTTGATGTGACCACGTATCTGCGGATCATCGGGTCACTGATGTTCCTGGCGACGACGACGCGTCCAGACATTGCGTTCGCCGTCAACCTCCTAGCCCAGGTCTCTCAGGATTTGCGTTACCTCCACTACGAGGCCGCGATCCGCGTGCTGCGCTATGTCGTCTCGACCCCTCGGCGAGGTCTCATGTTCCGTCGCCAGCCGTCCGTCGTCGTAGTGGGCTACACCGACAGTGACTGGGCGGGCAGTCCAGACGGTAAGAGTCGCACAGGCTGGATCTTCCTGATCGGTGGCACAGCTGTGTCCTCGCGCAGTGGCAAGCAGGGGTGCATTGCACGCAGCACTGCTGAGGCTGAGTACGTGGCACTTGGCTGAGGCGCGTGTGAGAGTGTGTGGTTGCGTCGTCTGTTGTCCGAGTTGCGTCAGTCTGTTGCATCCAGCACCCTGCATTGTGACAATGAGAGTGCCATGGCCATTGCAGATAATGATGGTGTGCATCACACTCGCACAAAGCACATCAATGATGAGTATCACTATGTGCGTTCGTTGTTGCACGACGGTAGCATCGGCATCGTGTGGGTTGAGACAGCACGGCAGCTGGCTGACTTCCTGACCAAGGCACTGAAGCGGGACTCGTTTAAGAAGGTTGTGAGTTCAGTCAACGTGCGTCCGTGACTTGCTTTCTTTGTCTCTGCCTGCACTTCTACGTGTCCTGGGGGAGTCTCTGTGTTCACCGTGTCTCTGCCCGCCCATGTGCACTACGCCTGTGAGTCATGGGGAAGTGCTGGTTTTTGCGCTCATTGTGCTCTGTTGTGTCCTCCCGGCTTGTGTAAATCGGCGTGTAGATGACTGACGGCGAGACTCGATGCTGATGGAGTGTCTTCCAGTGGAGCCGATGCACACTGAGGTCTTCTCGCAGTTCGCTGGGGCCCCCTCTCTCCGGCGACGTGTTCAGCTCCATCGACAGGCCTCCTCGGCGGTCGCGCTGCCGGCAGTCACTGCCATCGCAGTCGCTGTCTGCATGCGTCCAGCGCGTACTGTCATGCATGCGTCGTCATGCGCTGCCTAGGGTCCCAGTTGCATGTTGCATGGCCCTGATTGGCAGCATAAACCATCGTGGGCACTGCCTGGGTTCAGGCTGCCATAACTCCTCGCTACTTTTTTTCTAGCAGATTCTGATTGCACGGTTGCGTTCGCAGCGTCGGTATTATGGTATGGTCCAGTTTTCAGGCAAAACGGACGACGCCCGGGTTTTGGGCTATCGGCCGTCTGGTAGGCCTCACCGAGAAAACCTGCCAGCCTGAAATTAGCTATTTTCTGATTGGCTAATGAACTGAGTAACAAGCTCTACAGAGCTGGGGGGGGGGGGCTAGAACTTGGAGGGGTCCCCCATTGCTGTTCATTCTTCATTGCTAATCAGTTACTATCAGTTTTCAGCTGCTTTCTGGTGCTAACACTGGTGCGCGCACTTCTGAGTAACAAACCCAGAGCTTCCAGACTTAGATTCTAGAGCAGCAGACTGAGGGGGCAGCTGACTTAAGCAACGAGCGTGGAAGCCCGCACGCTGCATGAACAACGCAGCTGCCCCAACCTGCTGGCTAGTTTCTTTCAAGCACACAACATAAACAAGTGTTCATGTTTGCACACAAGGTGTGCACATGGTTACATAGTGTAAAAGAACTTCGGACTGTGGGGGGACTTCGGAAAATCTAATCAAAATACAATGTGAATAGCAAAGGGTAGATTGCATTTGCAAATGGGTTGTAGGTAGTGTAGGATGGAGTTTGGGAGAGAACACAAGGGACTCTGTGTGGAGCAAGTCAAGAGAGGCGGAACACCATGGATGGGAGTCACACACACACAGGTCAAAAATACGAGTCACGAGTGATGAGGTGTTCGTCGCACACAAAGCAATCAGCGAGCGGGCGAGCAGAAGCTCACCCTGGCTTGCTATCTACGCCACACGTGGAGTCAAACAACCAACAGTCACTTATGGTGTGTGTAGAGTCGTATGTCACGTCTTGTAGACTGTGAGTACACGTGGTGTAGAGCCGAATGTCACATCTTGTAGACTCTAAACACACCAAAAGTGACCGCTGGTTGTTTGACTCCACGTGATGCTCCCGGAGCATCACGTGGACACAACAGACCAACAGCATGTACAGCTTCCTTGAAGACGTTGCTATAGAGTGGCTTTGTGAGGAAGTCGGCTCGTTGCTGTCGAGTGTCAACCTAGACGATCTTGACATCACCTCCAGCCACTCCCTTACGCACAAAATCATGCTCCACATTGATGTTCTTCATGCATGTGTGATGCATAGCATTATATTCAGCAATGGCCTCAGTGCCCTGATTTTCGCAACAAAGTGTGATAGGACGGATGGTGACGCGTGGCTGTTGGAACAGACGACACAGCCAGATACTCTCATAGGTGCAAGCGCCAAGAGCAACATACTCTGCCTCACTAGAGCTGCGTGCTACACTGCCCTACTTGCCAGTCTTCCACGACACAACGGTCCCACTAACAAGGAAGATGTAGCCTATATGGCTACGAGCGTCGGCATCATAGGCCTAGTCGTTGTCATTGTATCCATCAACCACCACCGATGGCTGTGCCTGATAGCAACAGCCACTCTTGGCAGTGGAGAGAGCGTACTTGACAACACACAAAAAGGCCTCCATGTGTCATGCCCTAGGACACTGAGAGAACTGTGCCAGAAAGTTCATTGAGAAGGCAACATTCGTCCTAGTCGTCCTCGCTAGGTGCATGAGGGACCCAATGACGCAAAGGTAGTCCCTCACATCGGCCACCTCCTTAGCTTAGAGACATCAAGTGTCTTCAGCAGCCTTTGCCCAGCTGGAGTCATCGGCGTCGACGCTGCGTGTGTGGATTCAAGCATGGAGGCAAAGCGCTCCCCCAGGATGAGAACGTACGTAGCCTAGTGGATGTGCAGAGTGCGAATCGAGCTCAGACTCCATGCCCAAGAAGACTGGAGCGGGTCCTCGGTCCTTTATCTTATACGTGGACTGTAAGAGTGCTTTGACCGACTTCACGGCATCATGGCTGGGCGATGCTATCAATAAGTCATCCACATAGACAATGACAGTCATGAACGGGACGGAAGTCGGGGTGACAAAGAGTGACGGATCAACTGTGTTGCATCGATAATCGTCTTATGCAAGAGTGGATGTGATTTCTTGGTTCCAGCACTGAGGTGACTGTTTAGGCCGTAGAGGGCCTTGTGCACTCGCCACACTCGGTCTGTGCCATCAGAGAATCCGGGAGGCTGGATCATGTAGATTTCGTCATCTAACTGCTTGTGGAGGAAGGCGTTGTTCATGTCCATGTGTTCCAGCTTCCAGTCATGGTGAGCCACAAGGCTCAACAGTTCCCTTGTTGTAGTGTACCGTCCGACTGGTTCAAATGTCTCATCAAAATCGATGCCTGGGACCAGGGAGATCCCCTTTGCAGTGAGGCTCGCCTTGTACTTGTCGAGTGCACCGTTGGGCTTGTACTCTCGCCAAAAGATCCAACGTGCATAGTTGGCCTTACGTCCCGGTGGTAGATCGGCCTGTTGGTAAAGAGCATGGTCGTCAAGGGCGTTCACCTCATCACGCATGGCAGTCTCCCTAAACTGAGCATCAGAGGTGTGCGCCCCTCATGCACTGTACTCGGTTCAAGCGGTAAGGTCGCGGTGGCTAACGTGGCATGACAGTCGACAGCGCGACTCAGGACAGCCATGTCCAGGGCTCGCGCATGTTCCAAGGCGAGCAGCGCGTAGCAAAGGGTGGAACTGGGATGGACAACCCTTGTGGCCAAGCCGTCCATGCCTGTGACAGGAGATTCCTCAGTATGAAGTTTAGGAGGATGTGTAGAGGCCGTGGCGGTGTTAAAGCACTGAGGGAGCGCACGAAGGTACCTACCGCAGACAAAAGGGGAGGCAGGACTGTTGGTTTGTGTGGATTTCCACTTGTCACGAGCGACGACCATGGTGATTACCCGTATACCCCGTACTGGTGGTATGGATAAGTGGTAATGGAGAGCACGACGACATGATCCGTGTTGTGGACCCAACAGGCGCCAGAGCATTGACGACTGGTGGCTCCATCCACCAGCAGCTGCGAGACATTTGCCAGGACGTCCCAGGTGCTTGCCGGCATGCTTTGCGGTTTTTTCTGCAGACGCTAGAGGTTTCTTGATGGACTGGCGCTCGAGCCCGATTTTCATGTTTTGTATTTTCTGTTCACCGATCGATGCTGGACTTGTGCGTGTGACCATTCATAGCGTCCGACTCGAGATACTCCATCTCTAAGTTCAGACGGTGTTGCGTTTGGATACCTGTGCACAGGTTTATGGCCAAAACAGTGGATTTGGGACGGTTTGAGGACAAAGTGACACTGTCGTGTGCGTCACCCGTCGTGCGTCGTACGTTGCGGCAGCTACTTTTGCTATATGCATATCAGTCATCATCTCTCTCTGCATGTGTTCATTATATTGAAGCACATTTGATACTATTTGTGCTGCTTAGCCAAACCCTTGCCATTTCGCGTCTGACTTGTGTTGATGTCGCGATCTGACTGAGCGCTGATGCGTACTCAGTGGCAAGCGTGCTAGGAAGCTTCCCGGAAATCTCATTTTGGTATCAGAGGAAACGAGCTACAGCTCGTTGTGCTCTGTAGCAGAGACACATCAGCAGCAACAATGAGTGGTAGCAACGGCACCCACCCATAGAAGCAACAACAGATCCTGGATGGACCCACCATGACTGCGATGTAGTGGAGCAATGGAGGTAGACGAGGCGGCGGCAGCAGGTGCAAGCAACACCAACAATAACAACTATAGCAGGAGTAGCGGCAAGAAGCACCTGCTGCCGCAACGACTATGGGCAGCAACCGTAGTAGGAGAAGTAGTAGGAGCAGCTGCAGCTGCAGCGGCAGTAGCGGTAGAGGGCAGCAGCCACACTAGCAGCCGGAGCAGCTACGATAATGACGAGCAGTTATAGCAGTAGTGGCAGAGGGCAACAGCCTTAGCAGTAGCCACTGCAGCAGAGGCGGCTGCGAGCAGTGACAGTTGTGGCAGCGGCGAATAGCTCTAGCAATAGCGGCGGAGGGTAGCACTCACACCAACAGTCACACCAGTAGCGGCAGTGGCAAGCAGGTGCAGAAGCAGTGGCGGAGGGCAGCAGCCTCAGCAGTAGCTGTAGTAGTAGCGACAGCTACGAGTAGCTACAATGGTAGTGACGGCAAGCACCAGCCAGTAGCTGTAGTAGCAGTGGCGGCACGCAACAGTCGCAATAGAAGCAACACCACTAGTGGCGCCAAGGTGCTACACGTGTGCTTTGCAACAATTGTAGTGACATCGCGTGTAGCAATAACAGTAGCAGCATTGGCGGCTACGCCAAGCAGCCGTAGCAACACCGCACGGCAATAGCAGTAGTAGCAACAGCGACGACGATGAGCCGGAGCATCATCGCACGGCAATAGCAACAGCAACGGCGGCAGCGGCGGGCCGCTACAACGCGTGGCCGCAGTGGCTCACGCCCATAGCAGTAGCATCAGCGCGCGCAGCAGTGGTAGCTGCAGCAGTAGCAGCCACTACTGCTGCTTGCTTGCAGTGTGAAGCTACCCTAAAGATTCGCGCTGCAAGCGGGCATGCTCACGGACGAGCTCACCAATGGGCGAGCTCGCGGAGCGAGCTTGCTTGAAAAGCTCACCGATCGAGCTCACTTGACGAGCTCGCTCGAGGCGAGGATCAAGCCAGAAAGCAAGAAATTGAAGGAGAACAGGGGGGTCCTCGAGTGGGGCACTCTACAAAGACCCCGAGAAGGGGTACCCCAGTAGCACCGAGCATTTGGTGAACCAACAAAAAGAAGGTCAGGGAACGTCGACTGCAGCAGCAACAAAGAGGTGGCCGGGGGTAGCATCTGTTGGTTGGCGACGGCGATTGGTGTAGTAGTAGAAGTTGCAGCCACAACGACACCACCAATAGGATTACCAGCCGTCAGAAGTGTAGCGGGGACCATCACCGTTGACGTTGATGGCGTCCGTAGGCAGTAGCAACAGCAGCAGCAGCAGCACCGAAGGCGACTTGAGGTCGCATGTTATGCTAGCCACATGATAGCAGCATTGCAATCGCATAACAGGCGCACAGTAGCGCACCACTAGCATGGTGGTGGCCACCCTCGTGACAGCGTCGGAGCACGTTTGAGAGACTGTGCTTCAATCACACATCTCTCCTTGTGGTCTTGTGCCGGCGGGAGCAAGCGCCTCCTGCACTCACCCAGGTCAAGCTCTGGAGATGAGCACACTGGTGTGACAGGGAGCGCAGCCGGGGCCGTGGTTGGCACGAGCATTGTAATACGTGGCAGGTTCTGCATGCACAGTGGCATTTGCAGCTGTGGCACACAAATCAGGCGTCTAACGGCTTTGCCTGTTACTACTGTGGCGATGGGCACCATGGCTAGCGCCAATGTCGCCAACGCTCTACTGGGTGGCGACTGCCCTGGATACATTCTTGTCTTTCTTCTTCACCATCCGACTCAGAGACATTGTCAGCCGATTCTGTGGCACCCGTCAGTGGAGCCATGGCGGTGTTATACGGCGAGCTCCAGGGTCTGAAGCGCATGGTGCAACAGCACAAAAACAATGTGGTCTCTAAGCGGGCCGTTGCCACCATGTTGCTATAGACAACTCCATCTTTCTCCTTGCCATCCTCACCTCCGTCAGTGTCATCACCTGATGGTGCCCCGCCTCCCAACCTTAGCTCCACATCTCACGCCCTGCGCTCTATCCTGATGTCAGCTGGAGTCATCCCGACCTCTGACTCCTCCACACCTGTGGTAGTCCCTTCAGCTTACGCTCGTTGCACTCGCACTCAGCACGCGAGGTAGGGGACGGAACGTTCGGCTAGACGTGTCCATGACGCAACAACAGCAGTAGTAGTGGTAGATATTACCGTGGAGCTGACTCCCTCGTTCCCGGTCGCAGGGTTGGTGCAGCACCCCTTCTCAGCTTCCACCGATGTGTCATTCGAGGGGGGGATGGGGTAGCTGCGGACGACCACAGGAGAGTGCAGGAGGGATGTGATTGACGGTGCTACGTGACAGGGGGTTCTCAGTGAGGACGAGTCATCCGAGGAGTGGTCCAACGTGGAGTCGGAGGCGGACGAGTGGTCCGACGCAGAGTTGGAGGTAGACATAGCAATGGAGATGGGGATAAAGACTATAGCCAACACCGTAGTGATAGGGACCGATGTGGTAGGTGTGGTAGTAGCAAGAGACGAGGCAATAGTAGCAGTGGCAGTGACAGTTGAGACCCTTGGAGAAGACGTCTGGGCACTGGATGTGTGGACAGCCACCGATGTCGTGATGGTAGGAGCAATACCAGTCGCTACTACAGATGGGGCGACGGTAGTGGATGCCCTTGTTGGTGCAGACACCATGATGGACATCACGCTTACAGCACCTGGTACGGCCTCCGTAGGGGTAGATGCTCCTTCAGCCGCAACATCAGTCATTGTAGGTACACATGCGTGAGGGGCACCTGGAGAGGCAGGAGACATTGAGGTTGTCGGCAGGGCCGCTGTGGCCGGTGTTAGTGCCATAGCTGTGTGCGGAGGTGCAGTTGTTGCGGAGGACGCAGTTGGAGCAGCAGCTGATGCACCAGCAGCCGACCCGGCCCCTGTGCTGGAGCGTTTACACTCTACGCTTTGTGACTGGGGGGATCTACTGGCACGTGCAGACAGGCATATGTAGGATCTTATGCTTGATCTACATGTAGCGAGCACACATTGGAGTACCGCACATGCCGCGGGTCGTCGGGTAGCGGCAGTAGATTTCGAGGATGTGTACACGCACCTAGAGGCTGTTAAGTGGACGTTGCACTGTGTAGTGTGGAGGTGGTCGAGATCGCGTCGACAGTTGGAGGAGGCGATATCAGTGGATTCCTCATCAGCAGCGGCCCGTGGACGAGGAGTCGGTACCCTGGTTGACAGTGCTGATAGCCAAGAGGCACATGTGTCCGCGGAATCTGATGAGTCTGTAGCAGGCACCTATCGTGGAAGATGCTGCGGACCTCCGGCTCATGGCTGCCTTGACTGGCATCGCTGACACCATGGTGGTTCCAGCCGATGACATAGCTACACTCTCCCAAGGTGCAGTTCCCGTACCCAAGAACCTGTGCTTGGTACGGACCCTCGGTGGCAAGCTGAGGTGGATCAGCAACATGAACGGGAGAAGAGACAAGTGAGTCAGCCACAACGGGCGGGAGAGGACTGGGCCGCGCGATAAAGGGGAAGGGGTCGGAGTAGACAGAACAGTGTTTGTGATAGGGGAGGACGATTTTGTAGACAACATGCTGGAGGATGTGGATGGATTAGGCACATGAGCCGACAACGATGGCTGCATCAAGGGTGAGAGCTGCGACATAGGACCAGTAGGGATTGCCTGGGTGGCAGGACCAAGAGTCAGTAGGGAGGAGGCAGGGGAAAGACGACTGGGGTTACGAAGGAAGACAGACTCAAAGTACAGAGCATAACGAGATTCGAAAACATGCTCACAGAAGGGATCCTAGAAGCGCCAGTCCTTGGACTACACACATACACCAAGGAAGGGGCGCAAGACTACTGCGTGGAAAAAGCTTGCCATCACGCTAGTCCTCCGGAAGCCACACAGACGCAATGTTGTCCCATACTCGAGCCAGGCAAAGGTCAGTCCAATAGCCATGCCAGCACTCAAAAGGTGCGACGGTCCGAGGGAGGGGACCGTGCGGGACGGGATTCCAAACCCAAGTGATGTAGCACATGACCTCAAATGCAAAGAGCGGCGACAGGCCGGACTCGGACAGGAGGGTACGAGCCCCGTTGGTGAGGGTTCGATTCAAGCCCTTGGAGACACCGTTTTGTTGGGGTGTTTTGGGAGCAGAATTCTCCAGACACACCTTGTGGGACTTGAGAAGGCGAGCGGTGGGTCCAAGGAACTCACCACTACGGTCGCTCTCAAAGACACGTAGTGACCATTGATAGGCGCGCTCTGCCTGATCAAGCCAGGACTCAACGACAAAACATATGTCTTGTGGAAAAGTGCGAACACCCATCGGAAGCAAGAGAAGTTATCCATTAGACATAGTACATAGCGACCAATGGCGCCTAGGAGGTCATGGGGTAAAGGGTCCATGACATCCACATGAACGCGATCAAGAGGATGAAGGGAATGAGACTCAGAGGAAGAAAAATTCGAGCGATGCATCTTCCCTTCCATGCAGTGGAGACAGTCAGTATGACAATGGGAAGGAAAGGTAGAGGGTGAGAGACCAAGAGCAGGCTGGAGGTAGAGCATGCTATGAATGGCATCATTATGCACATGACCAAGGTGTCGATGCAAGAGATGCACAAGGTCAGGTGAGAATGAAGGCACAACATAGGCGAGTGCGGTGCCAGACACAGGGCCGGATGAGGCATGCAAAGGCACACGATATAGCTTATCACACTTCATGCCACACAAGACAGCATGCCCAGAGGGATGAAGACAAATGGTGCCAACACCATGTCTGGCAGTCCATGCCTTAATCATCCAAAGATGGCAATGATAGCGGGCTGAGCTCCAAGGAAGGCACGTAAAGTACGTCAGGCATACATAGTATGAAACTGGGACCAACAAAGTGCATGACTCCAACACCTTGGACAGGGAGCAACCAACCGGACCCAGTGCAAACAAAGCGAACAGACCCGAATGGGACCAACGACACAAACGAGGAACAGACAGATGTCATGTGGTGGATAGCTCCTGAGTGAAGGACCTTAAAACCATAAAAGAATCGCACAAAGGGTAGCACACTTGAGGTCGCGAAAGAACCATTAGAAGACACAGATGAAACAAGTGACGCACAAAGTGAGAGACAACAAGGGAGAAAGTTGGATTGCCACCGCTCAATCCATGGGATAGACCCACACAAGGAGCCCAGGATGTGACCGGACGGGTCCCCACAAAGGACAATGTCAGTCTGACAAACAAGAACTCTAGCCAGGGATGCAACACTCTCACCTCCCTGATTGTGCAGGCGAATGAGATGAAGGAAGGAATGCTCAAGTTGGCACTCAAAATCACCGGCAACGGATGCTGGAATGGTTTGAGAAGAGATGCCGGAGGAAAGAGGGAACCACAGAGGTGCGGTGTAAGATGATGCTGGGGGCCCAGCATACATAGGGGCAACGTACGGTGGAGGCCAGTTCCAGGGATACGGTGCTGGAGGTGAAGGAGGAGGTACCTCAGTGGTGGAGTAGGCCTGGATGGAGACATGATCATATGAGTGGGTGGCTGTACCAGAGCTGGAGAACAAGGAGCTAGAGGACGCAAAGGAGGAGCCAGATGTGCGAGTCCTGTAAGCTCGCATCGCCCGGGTGAGGGAAAGATTGTTGGGCGGGGCAGGACATGCACGAGCAGAGTGCTCGGTTGAGCCACAGTTCCAATAGACAACAGTGCTAGGGACACGAGAGGAGGAGGTTGTTCCCTTGTCCTTGTCTTTACCCTTGCCCTTCCCCTTGCCATTGCCCTTCCCACGATCCTAGGAGACAAGAGCTGAGGCCAGATAGGACGAGGTAGAAGAGGAGGAGGACAAGGAAGAGGGCAAGGTGGAGGGTGAAGAGGAGGCAGTAATGACGGCAGCAACGCTGGCCACTACAGTGCGGTGAAGCCGAGTGTTCTGGAGGCTGGTCCACCAGGCGGCAAGCCTCTCAGCGGCAAAGTCCCTGAGGGCGCCAACTCCAGGTGGGGACTGGGGAGGCACCGACTGGGAGGCAAGGCGGTGCAGCTCATCTGCCTTAACGTCGCGGAGAAGGTTCGATAGCTGAGGAATGCAACTGTTGACCATGGTGTGAACTCTAGACAGCTGACCTGGCACAGCCTCGCTGAGCTCGCGAAGAAGCTTGAGTCCTCGAGCCCAATATGCATCAGTTGTTTTGTATGCAAGCATGAAGAGTGTCTTGAACTGCACGATGAGCACACTTTGGGCTGCTTGACCAGTGATGGTGGTGCAACGCCACAGCATGGTGTACGCACCGACAAGGTTGGCTAGACGCTGGACAGAAGGGTCAGCATTGTAAGTGCCGACATCATCAACGAGCGTCACTGGCGCAACGGCAATGAGGGCCCAGACAACACGGGAGGAATCATGAGTGACGTGCGTGAAGGGTAGAACAAAAGGAAAACAATACTCCCACAAGTGCTCCCCCTGAGCCTTGGCACTGAAACATGTTTCTGAGGAGGAGAAAATGAGCCCAAAAGCAAGGACAGTAGGCTGGGTGAAGAAGTCATGCTGACGTGCGACAGCGGCGGGATTGATAGGAGAAGTGGAAAAGTGACAGCGGGGTTGGCGGTAGCCATGCTAGTAGCTGAAGGTGTGGAGGCGGCAGCAGCACTAGTGCTAGCGGTGGCAGCAACAGATGGAACTCGCATAGCAGGGAGACGTTGAAGCACAATGGTGGACACCTTATCAGCAAAGGCAGAGCGGTTATCATTTGCATGCTTGAGACAATTTTTAGCCTCTCGCTGAGCCTCGCGAGCGAGGTTCAGTTGGCGGTGCAAGTTCGATATGACTGACTCGTTGTCACCTGGCATGGTCTGCCAGGCAGATTTCGGCAGAGTTTTCCTAGACCTAGTGGGTGTGGGAAAATTGGGGGTGCCTTAGGCAGATGGTAGAGCTGCGGAAGGACCCACCCCGAGTCAGACAGAAAAGCCACCGTAAGAGAAGCCGCCGACGAGCCGATGAAAAGTGGAAGCTCCGCGCTGGCAGATTTGGCGACACGAGGATTACTTGGATCCTAAAACAGATGTTTGAGCCTAAAAGGTCACGAGTCGCTAAATCTGGTGGAAGATGTTTCACTAGAATGGGACAAGTATCGAGGGAGATATGGCCTTCCAAATTTGGGGTGTGCGCAGTGGCTCTGAGAGCCGACTGCGACTCAAAATCTGGTGGATAATCGACCGGATTGAGTAACAAAAAAACCTTCTGCAGAAATTTCTCCGGAAGGCCTGCCGAGGCATCCGGTGGATAATCCACCTGATGAGGTGGATCATCCACCGGATCCTGTAGTGCAGGTTGTTACTGAGGGACTTGGCCAAAATCATGGCTCGGCGTCCGAAACTCAATACTACGTTTTGTTACTCGGGGACTTCGTCAAAATGTTGACTGCAGGTCCGCAGACAGGTTTCGCACCTCGTCACACCCCATCACCAAACTCGACCAAAACGTGGGGAGGGTGCGTGGAAACAGTGCAGGGGATGCCCACGCCATGTGCAATGGGATCTGCGCCTTGGGAAAGGCGCTTCGCACGTGAAGGAAGGCGCCATGGCGAGTGGCTGCGTCAGGCTTCTGTGGTGGGTGTGACCTTCGCTTCAGCAAACGTAACTTGGGCTATGCTTGGCCGAATCGCGCGAGGTTTGGTGCATTGGAAATCCCATGACTAGCCCTATAAATGTAGTGATCATATCCATGTACTAAAACTAATGCAAAAACACATTATTCCCTTCGCAAAAGTGACTGTCTCTAAATTCCTACTCACATAGCGTGAGACGACCAGAAAGCTCACGCTCAGTCTCAGATTCGTCCAAAGCAGAAGACGTGAACCAATAGAGTCTATCAGACCAACTTCAAGACGGCATCCCACAGATCCCATTATGAGAAACGGTTATGGGCCCAGAGGTCTGATAGTCTCCAATGTTCACCTATTCTGCAACGTACGGGATCGTCATCGTGGACGTCGCCGTGATGTTCTGAGAACACGTCAAAGTAGCAGCTGCACACATGATGCAGAAGGAGACACATCACATTCAGAGGTCTGCGGGTGTCCCGGGCTTCGGGCTGTGGAGGTGGTAGTTTGAGCTGCACCTCTTGCATAAGGTGCTGCTGGATGTCATGTTGGGAAAGGAGGTGCTTGCAGAGGCAACTGCTATGGATGCGGAGGACCAGGACTTCAAAAAGAAGAACACGGAGGTGCTCATGCTCCTGGTGTCCGGGACGGCCGAGTCAGAGTGGGGCTACTTCCAAGGCTGAAAGCTGGCAGCCGAAGCTTAGAAAAAGCTTTGCGCCATCCACCAATCCAAGTCACTCACGAACAAAATCTTTGCGATGAAACGGCTCCTCACGGTGAGAATCGAGGAGGGAGATGATGTCATCTCCGCCATGCAGCAGATCGAGTCGCTCGCCTTGCAATGCAACGAGGTGGGGTGGAAGATCGACATGTAGCTGCAGGCGATGGCCCTCCTCATGGTCTTACCTGTCAGTTGGGGTCCACTCGTCACTGTCCTGGGAGGATGGTGGGAGGACAAGCTCACCTATGGCGTGGTCGCAGAGTACATCCGCAACGAGGTGCAGCGACGGAGGTACAAGGAGTCCTCGTCTTCCTCATCGGCCCTCGTCACCAAAACGCGTGGTCGCATAACCGAGGACAAAGGAAGCGACGGAAAGGGTGGCGAGAAGAAGGGCGCCAAGAAAGGTGCGTGCCGCAACTGTGGCAAGGAGGGCCATTGGGCCCGTGAGTGCCCGGAGGAGGCGAAGACCGGCGGCAAAAACAGCAAGGGCAGGTTGCTCCTCAACGGCAACAAGAACCACTTCCTGAAGAAGGCCAACAGGCGGTGCCTGGATTCCGGAGCCGAGAAGCACACCCAAGTCGAGAAGGTGGGGTTCGATACCTACGAGAAGTCCTCCAAGTCAATGGTGGTCGCGAATGACAAATTCGAGCCGGCGGTCGGCAAAGGCAACGTGGAGGTGAAAGTCGTGATGGGTGGTAAGAAGGAGTTGTGCACAATCCGTGATGTGCAGCACGTCCCCGGCCTGGCTGACATCCTGAGTGTCAGTCGCTTGACGGACAAGGGGTATGAGGTGCTCTTCCATAGGAAAGGCACAGTGGTGCGCATTGACGGCGACGACGAGGTCGTGCTGGAGACAAAGAGCGAGGGCGGTCTCTATGTTGTGGAGACCAAGGTGGTCCTTGCAGCATTGGATGCAGTAGAATCGCAGGAGCCCGTCGTCAACATGGCCAAGGGAGGAAGCGCTGATCTGAAGCTCTTGCACCGACGGTTGGGACATTTAACCCCCGTAATCGTTAAGGACATGGCGAAGCGCGACATGGTGTGCGGCCTCGTCATCAACGGTATAGACATGGCAGCAGATGCAGAAGTGCACAAAAAGCACCAGCCTTGCATTTTGGGCAAGGCGCGGTGCAAGCCGTTCAACGAGAACGAGGCTCATGTGAAGGACCTGCTAGAGGTCGTGCACAGCGACGTGTGCGGACCGTTCAAAACACCGTGAAATAGCAGCTTGAGGTAATTCGTCACCTTCATTGACGATTGGAGCATAAAACTCTACGTGTACTTCATGAAGTGGAAAGGTGAGGTCCTGGATCGGCTGAAGGAGTACGTCGTACTGGTGGAGAGACAGACTGGCTGGAAGGTCAGAGCGCTACGCAACGAGAATGGTAGAGAGTACATGGGCTGCAGCGGGTGGATGAAGCAACAGGGCATCAAGTGGGAACCCACTGCGCTGTACTCCCCACCGTCAAACGGAGTGGCGGAGCGGCCAAACCAGACACTGCTTAACATGGTGCGGACCATGCTTGTCGATGCAGGATTGCCGCAAGGGTTCTAGGAGGCTGTGAGACAGCGAGCTACACGATCAACCTCACCCCTACAGCAATGCTCAAGGGCAAGGGTGGCTGGAAGACGCCGCAAGAGGTTTGGAGCGGGCACAGGCCAAACTTGGTGCACTTGAAGGTGTTCGGGTGTAAGGCGCACGCGATGCTGTAGGCGGCTCAACGACGTGACCACAAGCTAGAACCACGGGCAAAGCCGTGCTTGTTCCTTGGCTACAAGAGCACGCAAAAGGCGTATCGGCTCTGGGACCCGCACACGCAAGAGATCATCTGCAGCCTCGACGTCGAGTCCGACGAGCAGCAGAGCTTCAGCAGATGCAACAACGACATGAGCATAGGGAATACTCCAAAACAGGGGGAGTGGTTCCAGCTCCTTGACTACAAGGAGGAGCCGGCAGACGCGGAGGTCGATGATGCGGCATTGGAGAGCGGTGGTATAGCAGGTGCAGCAGCCGATGCGAGGGATTCTGACGACGATGTACAAAGGCTGGAGACTCGACGGAATGATCCGTTGAAGGAGGCACTGCAGGTGCCTAAGCGCGCACTCTCGGCGGAGTCTGCGTTGGACGTTGGAGAGAAATCCTCCGGACGCGCCGCCTGACTGGTGGATGGTTTACCGGAGCGAGAGAGATCCTCGGAGAGCCGTCCGGTCGATGGTTCATCGGAGCGAGTAGAGTTGAAAGGATTGCAGTAGAGCGACGAGACACCACCAAAACTGCCGCGCAGCAGCGGGAGGCAGCGGATAGCAGGGAAGCGTTTCGACGTAGGCACCGGTTGATGGATCCGCATGACACGGTGCATGCTGGATGTATCAACGGAGCTGATGACCGTGCAAGAGGTGCTTGCACCCAAGGGGAAGATGTGGGATGCGGCCATCAAATCGGAGTTGGCGTCCATTACTGAAAATGACACGTGGCAGCTGGTTGAGAGGCCAAAAGATGCCAAGTTCATCGGCTCCAAGTGGGTCTTCAAAACTAAGTTCACAAAGGAAGGTGTGGTTGACAAGTACAAGGCGCGGCTCGTGGCAAAGGGGTACGCACAGCGTAAGGGAAAGCACTACGATGAGACGTTTGCCCCCGTTGCCAAGTTCACAAGCATCGGGGTGATCGTTGCGGTGGCAGCCGCAAAGGACATGGAGCTGCACCAGATGGACATAAACATGGCCTTCCTCAATGGCATCATCAAAAAAGATATCTACATGGAGGTGCCCAAGGGGGTGGAGGCACCGAAGGGCAAGGTGTGCAAGCTATGGCAGTCCTTGCATAGGATAAAACAATCGCCCCGATGTTGGTACCAACAGATGGTCTGCTTCATGGCACAACTCGGTTTCAAGTGCTGTGAGTCGGATAACAGCGTGTACGTGTGGTACAACAAGAAGCTTCATGAGATTGTCACACTCTGCGTGGATGATCTGATCTTGTGCTCCTCAGACCTGCCAAGCCTAGAGCAGCTGAAAGAGCAGCTGAGCAGTAGGTTCCAGATGTCGGTCATGGGGGAGCTGGAGTTCTACCTCGGCGCGAGGATTACGCCAAACTGGAGGGCGCGCATGCTTGAGCTGGGGCAGGCAAAAAACGTGGCCGAGGTGCTGTAGCGGTACGGCATGGAGGACTGCAAACCAATGTGCATTCTTGTCTCCACAACCTGTGAACTAAGTGCGGCAATGGCGCCGCAAACAAAAGAAGAGCGGGAGGATATGGCAGGGGTACCCTACCAATCGGTGGTGGGCAGTCTCATGTATGCCATGGTGGAGACTCGACCTGACCTGGCCTACGCGGTGGGCCAAGTGAGCAGGTATGTGGCCGATCCAGGGCCACTACACTGGCAGGCGGTCAAGCGCATCCTCCGCTACCTGCAGGTGACGCGGCACGCGCGCCTGAGGTTCGACGGCAAGGGATAGGCGGACCCCTTACGTCTGGTCTGCAACATAGATGCAGACTACGCTGGGGATGTGGACAAGCGGAAGTCCACATCCGGCTACGTGTTCTTCCTCGCTGCTGTAGCGGTCTCGTGGTGCAGCAGGAAGCAAGACTGCGTCGCCATCTCCATAGTGGAAGCAGAGTACATGGCGCTGGCTGAGGCGGTCAAGGAGGCGGTGTGGCTACGCAGGTTGCTGGGGGAGCTGGGCGTGCCGCAAGTGGAGCCTACGTTGGTGTAAGAGGAAAAAACCAGCTCCATCTTGCTGACCAACAACTCGACGCAGCACAGGAGGACGAAGCACATCAACGTGCGTTGTCACTACGTAGTGGACATGGTCGAGAAGGGGCAGGTGGTGTTGCAACACTGCAGCACGCACAACATGCTTGCGGATTGCTTGACCAAAGCGCAACCCGTGGACCGGCACGCGATGAGCGTGGCCGGACTTGGGATGACCAGCTATGATGGGCTAGAGGGCACAGCGGAAGATGAGTGAGAGCAAGCACAAGTAGCGGGCATGGCATGTGCAAGGGGGAGAATGTTTAGAGCGCTCTCTCCAACTTGCATTCGTCACATGGGCCTCGTCCTTGGAGGCGAAGAAGGTACGGACCCCCTCCGCCTGAAGTGCTACACCGACGTTGACTGGGGAGGAAATCCCGATGACCGGTAATCCACCTCTAGATTCGTGTGCATCTTGAATGGCGCTGCCATCTCATGGGTCAGTAGGAAGCAGGATTGTGTTTTGATTTCCCTGGCTAAGGCAGAGTACGTTGCTATGTCTGAGCTGTGCAAGGAGTCTCAGTGGCTGCGTAGCCTGCTTGGCAAAATGACACTATCATAGAAGGATGCCACAGTTGTACAAGTGGACAACATGAGCGCCATCTCGATGGCTGAAGATGAGATCATCTCCTAGCGAACGAAGCACATTGACATAGGTCACCACTACTCACGTTACCTGGTCATGTAGAATGTGGTGGACTTGTAGCATTATGGAACCAAGAGAATGCTTGTTGATTGCATGACCAAGCCACTGGAGAGCGACTTGCACTATGTAGGCATACATGGATTCGGCATGAGGAGTGCAGCACAGGAAGGGTGAGCCCCAAGGCATCAATGGAGCCCAGTGAGCGACAGATGGACAGAGCTGCAAGGGAAAGTTTTGTTGAATGGTATCCACATTGTCCAATAGCTAGCTGGCTGGTTGCACGGAAAGACAAGGCATGCACTGCTCTATGGGGTACGTCCCCTTGGTCTGTTCTGGGATAGGCCAAGAATGCACTGCCCATAATGGGTATGTCCCATGGAGATCATAATAGGAAACACAACATTGTGGCCTAGTTGGGATAGGCGCTCGAGCTCATGGGTCGCGGGCTCAAACCCCGCTACGGCCGCACTTTTCTTTGTGGCCCAAAATTGGCAAGAAGCTTCTAGGAAGCTTACTAGAGCCTGACTTGAGGATGACATTTGGCGGTCTTAGGACGCGCCAAGTAGGACTGTAGGTTGAGGTTGGTTCCTGTGGAGCCACTATGAGCAGAAGCATTAGCAATGCTCTCCAAGTGTAAAATCCAGTGCCTTGCATGCATCGATTTATAGTTCTTGCCTCTGAGACTCCTCACAGAGTGTCTAACCAAGGGTAGACACTAAAGACCTTCACGCGGACTTCGTGAGGTTACAAACCAAACGAACCTAAAGTGTGGATCCCTCGTTTGAGGGTGATATGTTATCTTGGTTGTAATACCAAGAGCGTTTGGCGGCCTCCTATGTCGGGACCTGTTTTCTAGGCCGTTGCTATCCAGTGCATTGACATGGCGCAGTCGCAAAGTACATCCGCAACGAGGTGCACTGTCGTAGCGGTGGTGAGACCTCATCATCCTTAACAGCCCTGGTCACAAAAATGGAGGGTGGAAGCATCATTTGTAAGTGAGGTGATGGAAAGAAGGGTGCCAAGAATGGTGCTTTCTGTAATTGTGGCAAGGAGGGACACTAGGCCAAGGAATGTCCGAGGAGGCGCAGGCTAGTGGCAAAGGCACCAAAGGCAAGAATGTGCTGCTTAATGACACAAAGAACCACAACATGAAGGGAGCTAATCGGCGGTTCTTTGTCTTTGGTGGGTAGGATCATACCCATGTAGAGAAGGTGAATTTCATCAACTACATCAAGTCTTCCATGTCCATGGTGGCTGCCAACGACATGGTCGAACCCGCGGCTGGCTAAGGTGACGTAGACGTGGAGGTGGTGGTTGGTGGTAAAAAGGTGCAGCATGTTGTCCAGAACGTGGAACATGTCTTCGGCCTGGCTGACAGTTTTAGTGTGAGCAACTTGACAGATAAGGGTGATGAAGTGATCTTCTGTAGGTAAGATGCAGTCGTGCAGATGGATGGCGGCGGCAAGGGAGGCCTCTACATTGTTGAGACCGAGGTCATCTTCACGGCTGCAGATGCAACAGACCTGCCAGAATGTATCGTCAACCTTGCAAAAGGGGGGGGAGCAGACCTGTAGCTATGGCACTGGCGGCTGGGTGGTTTGTCGCCTACAATCATTCAGGAGATGGCGAAGCGTGAGATGGTTCGCGGCCTCGACATCACAGGTGCAGCAGACACACCAACAGACCCTGCAGAGCACAAGTGTGAGCCTCACATCGTTGGCAAGGCAAAGCACAAGCTGTTTGAGGATGGAAAGTGGCAGGCCAAGAGCCTGCTTGAGGTAATGCCCAGTGATGTGTGCAGATTGATCAAGATGCCATCCATTGGGGGCGCTCAGTACCTCGTCACCTTGATCGAAGGTTGTAGCAGAAAACTCTATGTCTACTTCCAAAAGCAGAAAAGCGAGGTGCTAGACCGGCTCCAGAAGTATGTTGTAGCGGTGGAGAGGCAAACTGGATGTAAGGTGAGAGTGCTACGCAGTGACAATGGTGGTGAGTACTTGGGCAGTGGAGGGTGGCTGAAGGAGCAGGGGATTGAGTGACAGCCAACCACTCCATATATGCTACAGTCTAATGGCATGGTAGAGCATGTGAATCAGATATTATTCACAGTGGTGCAGACGATGCTTGTGGACATTAAAATGCCACAGATCCTATAGGTTGAATTCATGAGCACGGCGTGCGACATCACCAAGCTCACCCCAGCGGCAGTTCCGAAGGGAAAGGGCGGCTAGAAGATGCCGCAGGAGGCGTGGAGGGGACGTAAACCAATCATGGCACACCTGAAGGTGTTCGGGTGCAAGGCGCACACGTTGGTACAGGCCGCACAAAGAAAATACTCCAAACTGGACCCGCATGCTAAGGTGTGCGTGTTTGTGGGGTACGTGACTCAATGCAAGTCACCACTTTCACCCATTTACACAAGACGTCATCACTAGACGCAACGTCATGTTTGATGAGCAGCAGAGCTACTACAGCCGCAGCAACACCATCAACGCAACACACTCACCAAAGAAGGGGGAGTGGTTCCAAATCCATGAGTGTGAGGCAGAGCTGGCGGCTGCAGAGATCGATGGCGGGTCTTTGGAGAACAAAGGTGCTGGAGCACACCAAGGCAATGCAGCAGGTGCAAGGTGCCGCTGAAGCACAGGACGTAGCAACTGATGTAGGGGACCTCGCGGCCGAGGACAACGTTGCAACAGGGCAGAAGGAGGACCAGCTTTCGGCATCGTCAAGGTCACCACATCGCAGGTGGAGGCAGCAGAATACGGCAAAATGGTAAGACGCAAGCACATGCCGTTTGGTCGGCATGGCGCGGTGCATGATGGCAGCCGCAACGGAATAAGAAACCGTGGAAGAGGCGCTTGCATGGGCTAACAAGGAGCAGTGAGACAAAGCAATAGATTCTGAACTTTCGCCCTTGCCGAGAACGCCACTTGGGGGCTGGTGGCCTGAGGGGGCAAAGGTGATCAGCTCCAAGTGGGTGTCCAAGGTGAAGCTCACCAAGGAAGGCAAGGTGGAGAAGCATTAGGCACAGCTAGTGGCGATGTGATACGTGCAGTGAAAAAGGAAAACACTATGATGAGACGATGATGCTCGTCGCCAAGTTCACAAGCATCCGGACAACCCTCGGGGTGGCACCCGCCAAGGATATGGAGATCCACTAAATGGATGTGAAAATAGCATTCCTGAATGGCATCATCGACAATGAGATTCAACTTGAGGTGCCAGAGGGGGAGGATGCACCGGAAGGCAAGGAGTACGAGTTGCGGAAGGCATCGTACGGGCTAAAACAGGCGCCTAGGTGCTGGTAACAGCAGATGGATGGTTACATGGCACAACTTGGCTTCAAGCATTCTGCGTCAGACCAATTAGTGTGCGTACGTCGCAGCAAGGGATTCCATCAGATTGTCACACTCTATGTCGATGATCTGATCCTGTGTTCATCAGATGTGGCGGCTTTGCAGAAGCTCAAGGAGCAGCTGAGAAACAGATTCAAAATGACAAACATGGGAGAGCTAGAGCTAGAGCTGGGGGACCTGGCCTGCACGTTTTGAGCTTGGGCAGGCAAAGTACGTGGCCAAGGTCCTTAAGTGGTACGGCATGGAGGACTGCAAATCAGTGGGCAGTCTGGTTTCCACAAGCTGTGAGCTAAATGCGGTGATGGCGCCACAAACTTAAGAGGAGAAGGAGGACGTGGCGGAGGTGCCCTACCAATCTGTGGTGGGAAGCCTGATGTATGCCATGGTGGTGACTCGGCCAGACTTGGCCTATGGGGTGGGTCAGTTGAGTAGGTACGTGGCCAACCCTGGGCCACTACACTGGATGGCCGTGAAGTGCATCCTCTGGTACTTGCAGGCAACGGAGCACGTGCGCCTGAAGTACGACAGATTTGGGAGGTCAGACCCATTGCGGCTGGTCTGCTATATTGATGCGGACTATGCCGGTGATGTGGAAAAGAGGAGGTCCACTTCTGGCTATGTATTATTTCTTGTAGGTGCAGTGATCTCATGGTGCAGCAGGAAGCAGGACTGCGCTGCCACCTCCACAATGGAGACAGAGTACACCGCGCTGGTCGAGGTAGTCAAGGAAGCGGTGTGGCTCCGCAGATTGCTTGGGAAGCTGGGTGTGCTGCAGAAGGAGCCTACGGTGGTTCAAGAGGACAACACCGGTTCCATCTTGCTGACCAATAGCCTGATGCAGCAGAGGAGGATGAAACACATCGACGAGGAGTACCACTATACACGTGACATGGTGGAGAAGGGACAGGTTGTGCTGTAGCATTGCAGCACAAAGAACATGGTTGCAGATTGATTGACTAAGGCACAACCCTAAGATCGGCACGTCATCAGTCCTATAGGAATCACTTTGACAAGCTCTGAAGGGCTTGAAGGTGCATGAGCGGACGAGCAGGAGTGAGCATGAGGCATCCGGCATGGAAGGTGAACGGGGGAGATTGTCATAAGTGCCCCTGCCATAGATTCCATTTTCCATTTTCCTGGTTCGATTAGTAGAGAGTGGTTGGATGTGTGATCTGACTGCAGATTTGGACTCCCTGGATTTCACCATGCAATGTCCAGCATTCAGTTTCTCAATTTGTTTGAGAATTCAGAAAGTTAGTCCCATCCAAAGTTTGGGTGGTATGTGGGTGGAATCTGGGTGTCCGTCATGGGTGACGGGATAATTCCACTGCCGGTGGTCCGAGTTTGCCTTCAATGAGCACGTGGGCCATAAAGGAAGTGACATGGAAGGTCTCTTGGACCGGGGCAAGCATCCCCCCATGTTGAGGGCCAGGAAGGGGGCTTCAACAAGCCACTGTCGAAGTGCCCTTCGTCACTCCTGTTCATGGGCATGGTGGGCGACTCCACCATGGTTTACTTCAATGGCCCTAGGAGGGGCTCTACTGCCCCGCTTTGGGCGTGCTTAAATGTGTTGGAAAGCACATTAACATTCTTCAGCCTTTCTCAGTTTCTACAAACGGCATTCTGCCAGAATTCTGCTCTCTTGGTGTTGTGGCGATCCAAAGAACACACCTCCCCTGGATTAGTGCATTTCAGGACAGCATTCCTGACACTAGGTATCCAGTATCCCTATATCCATGAGGTTTTCCCCATTCTTTCCCTCTCCTCCTCTCTGTAGCCTCATCGTCCAGAAATCCCCTTTGGTGCGAGTTTGGAGTTGAGTTTGGGGATCACCACTTTGAGTTGGAGGGAGAAGTTTGAGACACTGCACATGTTAGGACAATGTTCTTGATTTTTGAAGTGGAAACTGCTGAGACATCTGATTCTCCTTGCTGTGAGATCACCGCGGGTACAGAGCTCCACCGGTTTGTCGTTCTGATGTTGGTTTCTTTCCCTATGTTCTTTTTGTGCCTGCGCTGGGGGTCAGCTTGTCTCTCACAGCCAAAGATGACCAGGGCATGGAATTCGTCTCATCTTGTGGTGGCATAACTGTCTTGCTGCAGTTTTTTGGCCATCTTATTCTTCATGAAATGCGTTGTGATGAGTATCATGTGCCCATGTTTGAACCTCATCAGCCGCAGCTGTTGAGATGCATGTGCACGTTGCTCCCTTGCTCTCTCCTGAGAACACACTCTTGCTCCATCGGCACCTACACCATGTGCACACGACTGTGATGCACAGCCTGCTATCTCACCCGCATGTCGTTGATCTTGAATCCTGCACACTCTCTGCCCCTTGCAGTGCAGATTGCAATGGCTACACACAAGGAAAACTGCATTTTCTATCCTCTCCTACTTCTGACTCCCGCATGCTTTACCGAGTTGTGCTTGTCCACACAGATTTCATGAACCCTTTCCCTAGTTAATTTCTAGCTCGTGATGGTCATAACGTGCTCTGCCTGACGGAAGAATTCTCTTGCTTTTTCTGGATTTTTGCCCTTCTCCAGGAGGTTTAGTTTAGGTGAATTTCATACACTACTTGACCTTTGCACTTAGTGCGTTCATCACAATACCTTCCAGACAGCTACCTTAAACTTGTGCAATAGTTTTTCCACTGGATCACTTATCATCTCTTGTTCTATTATTTAAACTAAAAAGTTATTCTTACAAGAATGTGTTACATACACATTTTACAACTTATTTTGTTGGATGCCTGTTTGGACATGCAGTATTCGTGCCTACCAAAGTATTGTAGGCTTACATTAGAATAACTTTTGATATGAGTTTCTTTGCAGAAAAGCAGCAACTCAATCATTTTCTTTTGGCATCAATCATTTGGATCTCCCCCCTCCCCCCTCTCAAAATAAAACCAGTATGTTTGGGCTGTATGTCAGGGGAGTGAAGTCTGAAAATACCCAAATTTGGGTTTTGTACACCACCGTGTTTTTTGTTCTCATTTTGACATCTGTGACCAACGGCTCTTCTCATGTAGGAACAGCACTGTATTAACGGAACCACACAAAGATTTGTGCATTGGTTTGGAAATCCACATACATCTTAACTTTCTCCCTATAAGAATATCAGTGTTTCTAACTGGCATTAGAAATAATTTAGCAGTCGATTGATGTTTCTAAAGAGAGCGGACTCCTGAGACAACTTCCCTGAACTGCGGTCACTAAAAACACCTTAGCAATTCCTCCATGAAGATTGTTTGACCCATCTGATAAATGGTGCCTACCGCTGTTTTCTTCAAAACCACTGAGCTCTGTACGATGTTAGGCACATGCGACTTCTAAAACAGCCATGCATAAACTAAGCAAATAGTGCAAAAAATGGCTCCCAAACCATAGTAGCTGCAACTGCCCCATCCACCTTAAATTCATGGACTCTACCGGTGATATGAAGTTGGGAAGTCTATCATATCTACTACAAAGTGAAGGTAAATTAATTTATCATTTAGAACTCCCATTTTTTTGAAGCTCCTCTTTGTGACTCCATTTTTCTATTCTTTCTTTTCTCACCAGCCATAATCATTGTATACACTTTGATGGGGGGGGGGGGGGATGGGGTTAACTGGATCTCTGAATTTACCCCCCTCCCCCCCCTCCTCCCCAAGAAAGAGTGCATTGGCGAAGTGTTGCTGGGTAGTGTAGCTGATGGACAAGGACAATTGTACAATATGTTACCACTCGCCAATTGAAAACCAACAGCTTCTAGTTGTTGAACTAATCTTCTCGAATGATCCAACCATCCCAAATCCTTTTTCATGAGAAATTTTGTGTATTACCTCCAAAAATCTAGTTTGTGTGGTTTAATGAATGAAATCTCCTGCATTTTACCTCATTATTTTTCAAGTTTCCTTACAGTTTTGCACACTGGCATCTTCTGAAACTGTAAATGCAAGTTTTCCCATTGCAAACAGAAGAGACCAAGAAACCCACACTATCAGAACCCTGAACATGCACACATCTTCCCCAACTCATAGATTTTATTGGTCATGTGTCACAGGATTTTTGATGTAAAAGTGGCATAGTTCGGACAAAAATTTGGCACACTTTGTGCTCAAAATTGAAACCAACCACAAGTGGCATACTTCTGGACAGAACTCGGCAAAAAGAGCAAGAGAGGCGGGAGAGAGGACCCCAGTCTCTCTCCCGCCCCTCCTGCCTACCTACGACCCTCTGGACCCTATCCGGAGGTGGGGTTGCTGTGTCGGGAGTCTTACCCGCTCACAGTGCCTGCCAGGGCCTTTTCTGTGTACCAATGTACTGACAAGAGGACAGGGACGGCATGCATAAATTCCAGTGGAGATTGCACAAGCAAGTGGAATGGTTCTGGCAAGCAGAAAATTAGGAGTGACCGAGAGTGTGGGAATGAACTCCTCTCAGTCCGAGCAGCTGACGTGGCATCCAGGTGAAGAAGCAGAATCATGTTCAGTGGAATAAAAATTACCAAGAAATTTTGTAAGCATCCAATGTGCGGCAGATTTGTGGCGGACAGCAAAGATCGGAGGATCTGGGCCATTGCGTCCTCAAGAGTGAGAGTGTGTGCTCTTCTCGAAGTCAAAAAATGAGAGATTGATGGACAGCGAAGGACTGCCGCAAGTCCTGATGATCTCGTCCATGGATCACACCGAGGATGCTGGGCATCCGCCAACCTTGGTCGCTCGGTGATTGAAGGCAACGACCGGCATCCAGGACGCTGAGAGGAGACTCAGACGTGCTGGAAATTCAAGCACCAGTATTGTGTAGTCGGTCTTTGTTATTACTAGCTGTCAGACTAGTACAAAAAGGCAGTAGATTCTTTTGTGCATAGCTTTGTCGATAGTCAACCATTTTGAGCATACAGCCTATCTTTGGAATCAACAAAAGAGGAGTCGTGTGTATGTGTACTGTGTGTAACCTCTTGACAACTGTGCAGAGTGTGATATCAGGAAGAAGCATCTTTGCCGTGTGTGGATGAACAAGAGAAGCATATCAGTGAGTCTTGCAGCACCTCAATGATTTTTTCACATTTGGTATCCGAGCAGGTAGTGCAGACAAGACCACCCACCATGACCACTATGTCAAGTGGGAATGTAGAACAATTCAAGCTTCCACTCTTTGATGGAGATGACTACGCTACATTCGATTTCAACATGCACATGGTTTTTCTCAACAAAGGCTTATGGAGTCGTATCAGACCTACCAACAGAGACACTACATGATGGAGCAACAGATGAAGAGAAACTCATATGGCAACACCGGTGTGACCGAGCCTATTCTATCCTGGGCATGCAACTAATTGAACTTCTGAAATTCCTGATTAGAGACAAAAATGCCATGTTATGCCCACGAAAGGCCTTGAAAGCCCTGAAGACAAGATATAAACAGAGCAGACAAATTGAACTGGGAGATTTAATCACCACCTTCCACACTCAGCAAATGGAAGAAGGCACCAGATTCAAAGATCATGTGTCACATCTCAAAGATCTATCCGTGAAAATTGTAGCCATGGGAGAACCCATCTCAGTTTGTGTCATGATCCTGACCTTGTTCCATGGACTCCCTTCCAGATTCAAATTCACAATTCAACAACTGCAAACATAACAGGATCAAGGAAACTCAGTCACAACTCAAGTTGCAGCAACTCACCAAGAGATAGATGATGCAACTGGGGTGGTTGACTCAGTTTCTGGAAGGGTAGCAGCAGCAGGTATTGGAGCTGCCAAGGGTCTTAAAATTTGGCAGGAAAAGACCATTGCAGAACTATCCAAAGTTGAAGACCTATACGTAAAGGAGAACGGGGGAGAGGCTTCACTGGCTGCAGAACATCAAGGCCAAAGGACCAAGAAATTTTCCAGCTACGGTAATACTTCTCCAGCCAGTCAAGGAGCAGCGGCCTCATCGTCTTCACACTTTCCAAAGTCACAGGGAACCTATTCTCCAAGACCCTGTGTACCTCCCAATGACCGAATCTGTTGGACGTGAGGAGTCAAAGTCCACATTCAACTGAATTGTCCAAAGAAGCACCTGAATGGAGGACATCTTTAACAATGACAACAGCAACCTCAACAATCTGTCCACCAAGCCCTTCTGACAACAACAGAGGAATCAGGACATGCTGCCATAATCTCAAACCTTCTGGGAAACGTCTCTGCCGTTGTGGGCGACATTGCTGGTCCTTCAATGGAGACTACTAAAAGTTCTTCAATTCAATCCTCTGAACAGACAGCCGCAAATGCTCTTGACTTCTCTGCCTTCACGAATGAAGAAGGCCCCAAATCACAAGACATGGAAATGAGGGAAGATCTTCCCTGATTTCCATGTCTTGGGTAGAAGCGCTATCCACATCACTAATGGATTTCCCACATCCAAGCTTCCTGCGTGGGATGGGCATTGTCCATATGTGAGACATCTGAAGATTTTCGGCTGCACAACTCATTCTTGGTTTCACCCAACTGAATGGACCAAACCTGAACCTCGGTCCAAAAACTGTATTCTCCTGGGATATGAGGATCACTGTGAAGTGTACCGTCTCTGGGATTCAACTACCAGATCAGTTGTTCGCAGTCACTGCCCCATCTTGGACGAAAGACAAAACAAGTGTTGCCAGCACTCCAGCTGTCACCACAGTTCTGAACGTTGACCCTGTGGTTGAACCCACCATCCTCTATGGAGACCAGACTCCTGAAGAACACGATGGTGTCCTACCTCATATTGCACCCTCATCAACTGTTTCAACTCCTCCATCAGCTTCATCTTCTCCATCAGCCTCAACTGCAGTGCCAACTGGTAGAAACTCCACTACCATCTGCAGATCTACTCGCATCACTAAAACGCCCTATTCTCTTCAGTTGAGTTTTCTCAACACCACAGATCAATTGGAGTACCATCTAACAGATGAATGTTCTCTCCTCACTCAAGTCGCCGATCCAGTCGGCTACAAAGATTCCACACAAAAACCACATGCACAAAAATGGTGGCAAGCAGTGGAAGAAGAGTTCGCTCAGCTTTGCAAGCAAAACACTTGGACCCAGGTACCCCGACCAACTGGTGAACCCATTGTCACGTGCAAATGGGTCTTTTGCCACAAACTGAACAGCGTGAGGTTGGTTGTTTGTAACTACAGTCCAATTTTTGGGTTCAATTACAATGATACATTTAATCCTGTGGCTGAGTATTCCTCCATTTGCATAATCATTTCTCTTGCTGTTGCCAAAAACTCGCATCTTCATCAAATGAATGCCATGTGTGCTTTCCTGAATGGAGATGTTGCTGAAGTCATCTACATGCAGCAATCTGAAGGAGTCACCGAATCTTCCCAACCCGACATGGTTTGCAAACTCAACAGGCTCCATGCCAATGGAACATCAAGATTCACAGGGTTTTTTTTTCTTTTCTTCTCAAGGCCTTGGCCGCCTTTATTCCAATCACCCCGTCTACTTTTGCTCATGTTTGCAAGTTCTGGGAGTCATTCTCTACGTTGATGACTTAATCTTGTTTGGCTCTGATCTGACAGTGATCTCTTCTTTCAAAGCTGCCCTCTCGAATCGCTTTGAAATGTCTGACATGGTCCACTCTGCTACTACCTGGGCATTCAAATTCAACATGACATGGCTCAAAACCTTGTCACTCTCACTCAAGCTACATACGCTCAACGAGTGGCAGACAAGTTTGGACTTGGTGCAGCCTCACCCATGGCTACACAATACGGGCTCACCAAAGCCTCCATGATAACTGATCTTGCCGTTCCTACTGATGCTAAGCAGTATCCCATTATTGTGGGCTCCCTAATGTCCGCATCGGTTGCCACACAACCTGATTTGTCCTATGCCGTCGACATTTTCACCCAAGGCTTTCATTCACCCACAACAGCTCAAGTCGTCGCCGCCAAACGCAGTGTTCGCTATCTTTGGAACACGTCCACCCTCAGCATCCGCTATGTCTCCAACGGTGACAGCAATCTCACCGGATACTGTGATGCTGACCTCTCTCAAGATCAGTCCACCATCAGATCCACCTCCAGAAATTTCTTCATGCTCAACGGCGGTCCAGTCAGCTTGCGCTCCAAGAAACAACCTGTCGTGGCTCTCTCTTCCACCGAGGCTGAGTACATCGCAGAAACTGGAAAACCAGAAAACTGCAATATTTCACAAGATAGACTCAAGGAGGAGATTTATCTGGACTTCCTGGGTCAAACGATGGCACATAACTATTATAGGATCTCTAATAGGCCATGCATGGGCTGAAGCAGTCTCCAAAATACTGGAAACTCAAGATCTCGGCCACATTGGAGCACGGAGGGTATCATCTAGTAGACCCAGCTCCGTTTACGAGTGATCAATCTGCAACCTTTGTCACTGGCCTACATGGAAATCTCTTGATGGTTTACCCAAACCTTCAGTTTTTCCAGGCTTTGAAAGATTTCCTCCATTCTGTTTGTGAGGTGAAGGACCTTGACTCCACCAGCGTCCTCCTGGGTATTGAGATTGAGTGAGACTGGCAGTTCTGCATGCTCCACGGGCAGCAGATTAGCTCCATCAGGATGCCACATGGAGCGGGGTTTTTCAAACCTGCTGGCTGTATTACCCACTGCATATTTCCCTATGAATTCCAATACAGAGGTTCAGACATCTCCAGTTGAGCTCAACTGGAGATGCCTGTGAATATCATGGCATGCCTCATAGTGTTTGGGTCTTTCATGTGTCCTGAAAACACGGAATTGACGGATGCTGTCTTTGTCATTAAGTTCTTGTTGCAGTTATCACAACATATGTGTCATATCCAGTTGGCAGCTACACTGTGCATTGTCTGAGCTTGGAGTTATGCTACTGGGTGCAACCCTACTTGGTTTTTCTTTGCTACACTTTTACTTATTGGGCCTAGGATTGCAATGCGTGGAGTCACTCCAGATTCATCTTCCTCATAGAAGGTTTCATAAAAGAGTGAGGATCATGGTTGTGGTGCATGCAGCTTGGCAGACTGTGAGTATGTCGCTCTCTGTTTTGGCAGTTTCTGGTTGTGCACTCTCATGCAGCAGCTCTGCGACCCCGTCTGATACACCACCATCATCTATGACAGTGATAGCACGTGCTGCATTGCTGAGGATGATGAAATGTGGCACATGCAAACAAAGAACACTGAAGCTGAGCATCATACTGAGCAAGAGCTTCTCACGTGTAGTAACGTTCGTCTGTCTGGATTTGGATTGCAGCAGCAGGAAGCGGGATTTCTCATGTAATTTCTTTGGCAAGTTGAACTTTAATGTGTGTAATGTTGGACTCCTGTCACAGTGTGCTGATCCGGGAGTGTTCCTGCACTTCTCTCATTGCTCCATTATTCTGTTCTGTGTGCTGTTGTTCCTTGTTTGGCTCTAAATCTCTCTCTCTCTCTCTCTCTCTCTCTCTCTCTCTCTCTCTCTCTCTCTCTCTCTCTCTCTCTCTCTCTCTCTCTCTCTCTCTCTCTCTCTCTCTCTCTCTCTCTCTCTCTCCCTCTCTCTCTCTCTCTCTCTCTCTCTCTCTCTCT
>SZWC01008336.1:63683-86795 GCA_023375785.1 Penium margaritaceum
GTGTGTGTGTGTGTGTGTGTGTGTGTGTGTGTGTTTGTGTGTGTGTGTGTATGTGTGTGTGATACGTGACGTCATAAATGAGAATGGATAGCATTTTACAGTTGCTGAAATACAACACCTTGCAACTAATTGCTTGCATGAACCTCGCTAATCATGGCTAGGTTCTCCATGCCTTGACTTATTCCGTGGAAAAAAACTTCTGTGCACTTCTTTTTATCTGAGCAGAAGATTCTTAGAATAGATTTGGATTGTTTTTGCTACCTCATTTGATAAATGCAGCTGAAACTGAGGAAAATCAGGAATCAAGAATCTTACTTTAAGAGGAAATCTATAAGGTCCAGGATGTTGGAATGCTGCCTCTCAAGAATCCCAGAAAAGATCCAGAAGAAAGGATACCCGTAGAGGTCTGCATAGTGCTCAGAATTAAATTCTGTCCACTCTCACATGGAAAAGTAGGCAGAAATGGACATGTATTGATTTCAATCACTTGAATTTTTTCAGAAGAAAGGAAGTTATGGGTTTCAAAGCTTCATGGACGATTTCTTCATTTCCATAAATGAGTTCTGTGACTAAAGTATTTTGCCAATTTTTGGTTCAGGTTTCTCTATCATGTTGCAAGCTGTCACTCGGAGACTTTTCCAAAATATACATTCTTTGTCCTTGACTCAGTGGTACAATTTGTTGCCCAAAGACTGTGTTAAAATTCTGACTGGAGGTCCATGGACAGGTCTTGTGCCCCATCAGAGATTTGAACCTGGGGAATAGGTTCAATAGAATTTGAACCTAGGCAGCTCCAAAGGTCCCTTTAGGTGGTGTATACATTTATTGAAGCTCTTCCATCTTGGGAAATGAATTTTGGTTCAAGTATTGGTGCTTGTGTGCGCGCCTTTGAGAAGCCCTCAGGGTAGCATAATGCTGAGTGGCAGAGCACAATTGATGGGCGTCAAATGACAGAAAATGCTGCAATGAACCAAAACATCAATGTTTTCTGTTTGTTATGAATGTCTTGATTAGTCCAATAAATTCATCATAGTGGTCGATATCCAAGAATGTTACCTGAGTTTGCCCCCAATCTGTTGTATTTTTTGGTTCTTCTGTAATCTACCAGAACTTTGCTCACATATCTTGTGGTCACTAGAAAGCACATCCTTTGTTATAGGTTGTTGCACAAACAAGTATTGAGCCTGAAAACTGTCAGGCCACATTGGAAACTAGTTATGAAAAAGGGATCATGCCCACAGCCCTGAGAATATCTCAAGTGTTCACATCTTCTGCAGCAGATGGGAGAAGCGTCTTGGACGGCCTTGACGTCAACATTTAAGGACCAGCATAGCAGAGTAATGTGCGTACAACACATAAGAAGGATTTGCATGTTCTCACAGTTTTTTTGGGTGGCCTTGGATTTGTTGTACGGAGATGGAATTTCAAGACTCACATAGCACACAAGGGGCTACTTGATTTCATGAAGGTTACAGATAATCTCAAGAAGAGGGAAGCAATAGACATAGAGAACCCATTTTCTTGGCAAGAAAAACACGGAGATGGAAATGTTCCTGCTTTCCTGTATTGTCGAGACTTATGTTTGCTAATTCCAAGGCTGTATTTCTGCATCCAAAGCAGGAAAAAACCCTCTGCACCATTAAAAAATCTACGCTGATAAAATGTACGGTTTTGTTTTACAAAGAGGCTCCTAATTGTGCGAAATGAGGAGGGAGTGGAAATCATCTCAACTGTGCAAAACAACAATTCACTTTACCTCATAACACAACATGAGGGGCTGGAAGATTGACTTGTAGCTGCAAGTGATTTCCTTCCTCATGGCCTTACTTCACTGTTGGGATACACCCATCACCAGCTTAGGAGGGCGGGTAAAGGACACCTATGATGCAGTCACCGAGTCTATCTTCATGAGTCACAGTGTCCTAGCATAAGAAAGGGCTCATAATTCTCATCAAAACAAAACTCAGTAGCAGAAGAAATGGCAAGGGAGGAAGCGGCATGAATAGGGGCAAGAAAGGTGCTAGGAAGGATGTGTCTGACAACTGTGTTAAGTAGGGCCACTGGACCCCGTGAGTGCTTGTATGAGGCAAAATCCGGTATCAAGGATGCCAGAATAAAAAAAGGTGATTTTCAACAGCAACAACAACCACCACCTCACGGAGGCCATCACGAGTTTACTGTGTTTTAGGAACATGGAGCATACCCAATTCGTAAAGGTAGAATGTTTTCACTACACCTAGTCTGCCAAGTTGATGGTGGTTCCCTGGCCAGCCACCGGCTGTGGCTGGCCAGGGAAATGTTGAGGTCAAGGTGGTTTCAAGATGAGAAGATTTTTCATAATATCCAAGAAGTGCAGCATGTCTCAGGCATGGCTGACATTGGAAGTGTTAGTGGCTTGTAAGAAAACGGATATGAGGTGCTCTTCCGTAAGAAAGGCACAATGGTTTTCATGTACAAAACAGTTTCACTGGAGGTAAAGCATGAGGGTGGTCTCTATGTAATGGAGGTGATCTGCACATAAAAATTCTGCAGATCTTATTGATTGGGCCATCAACTTGGCCCAATGAGGGGGAGCTGATATAAATCTCTGGTACTGAAAACTAGAGCAGTCCTCTGGCTGTAGAACCATCCCCACGCTCAGCTCATATGTGGTGGAGACTGGACTGGTTTCTTTTCCTTCATGCCGTGCTGATTGGCTACACAATTGATGTGTGCAATGTAAGGAGCATTTGCGCCCTCCGGTTTTGCGTGATGATCACCCCACAGTTGGACTCTAGCTCCCTCATGTTGTACATCTACAACATGCTGCTCAAGTACTCTTTTAGCTGCTTTAGTGTGATAATATGGCTTAGTTTCCTGCTTTTCTACACATAGACAATGACCTTACTCAATTTTTTTGAAGTAAAAACTGTGTCATGAAGCAATCCATTTGTTTTTACCTGCACCAAAACATCTTTCACTAGCCTATAAGAAGAACTATGTTACTTGCATGCCTTGCCCTCTGGTGGTTCTACCCCCCCTGGGAAGTCCATGTTGATCTCTTTGTCTGTCATGTTGTTCAGGAATACTGTTTTTGTGTCTGTGTAATGGATTTCCACGTCCATTATTAATCCCACCACAATGACTACCCGGATCCTTGTAAACAAATTGGTGCAAATGTCTCATCACAGTGCTGTGCATACCCCTTCAACACCAGCCATACCTTGTAATTCTCCACTGGGTGGTCTGCGGAGAGATTTTTCTTTAAAACCCACTTGGAGCCGATGAACTAGGTATCTTTCAGCCATTCAACCAACTCTCCTGTCTATTTTTCAGTAGTTTATGCCAATACCAACTTGATGGCTGCTTCTTACTACTCTTGATTGGCCAGCGCAAGTGCCTCTAGAACATTCTTCAGCTTTCAGCTTTCAGTTGCAACACAGTTTTCTTGTACTTTATCCAAAACTCATGCGGCATCTTGCAGTCACTCTCACCATTCACCACCAATCCTAAGGTGAGGTTAATGATATGGATTGAAGTGGTTTAGGGTTTAGGGTCACTCAGAGTCGCTGCAACCATCCCCCGTCCATACGCATGGTCTTCACAATGTTGACTACCGTATGGTTTGCCCATGCTGCCACACCTTTGGCTTCTGGTGAATACAATTTCATTGGTTCTCACTGAATTGATAGAATAATGGGCAGGCCTCAGATGATCAACTTCACGAAGGGCCGCTAGGCAGGACCAATTGTATGTGAGACATTTTGCAGGTCGCAGGGACAAAAAAACAGATGCGTGTAAAGTTCTGTAGAGAGTGCGAATGGCTGGTTTAACTCGTGGATGATATGTGCATTAGCACAGCTTACTAACAAGTCTAAGTATGCCTCATTTGGCACATATAGCTGGAAGAACCACACTGTCAAAGTTCACCCCTTAGCACCCTCCTAGACTAGCGGGATGAGCGGCAGTCACACTCTCAAACAAGGAAATTACCATCCCTGGTATGTGCACAACCAATAATCTTGATGGAGAATTTCCTTGAAGTTCCCTGAAAGTACTCCTGCAACCTTTCTACCTTGAAAGCCGATCCAAGCCTCCCTGGACAATGATTCTAGCTGTCATTGGTGTTGGCAGTGCAGGAGCAGTCACTTGAATCGGACCCATTGCCCCCAAAATTTGAGAATCCTTATCTTCCTCGAAGGGACTCGGAATTGAGTTCCCTAAAGTGCTACAGAAACAAGAAGAAGTACACTATTCATCTCTTTTGCCTGATGATTTTCTATCAAGCAACCCACTTTGGCCACTTTTTTGCACCCAACATCTATCATTCTCCCACTTTGCAAGAATAAAAATCAAGCAAGTCCACACTGTGTCCTTAGCTGTTGAAAGCAATGTGCTGCCAGCTGCTTGGTCAAGAAATCTTCCAGCATCATGCTTGAGGGACAGAACGAGATACGCACCATCTCCTTTCTACAAGCTCGCTGAACAAATGGTAGCACAGATTGATGTGCTTGGTGCGGGGATGGAACTCTCTGTTCTTTGTGAGCGTGATGCCGCTCATGTTGTCATTGTTGATGGTCATTGCTGTTTTCTTCTCTTTCCCAAGACTTTCCAGCAGCTCACGCAGCCACACTGCTTCATTCATTGCTTTGCTTAAAGTGATGTACTCTGCCTCAGTGGAGGACAAAGCAACACACTCCTGCTTATTGCTCCTCCAGCTGATTGCTAATCCTCCAAGAAAAAAACACAAAACCACTAGTCAATCTCCTCGTGTCCATATCTCCACCCCCATTTGCATTGTTGTTGTAGTCACTGAGGATGGGGCTGTTGTTACCGTTCAAGGTGAGACTAAGGTTTTTTCTGCTGTCAATGTAGCATAGCATGTGCGTGAACACTTCCCAATGTGAAACACCAAGGTCCGTGCAGAACTTGCTCACTGCTCCTACCGCTTTGCTGATGTCAAGGCGCGTGCTAACGGCTGCATACATGAGGCTCTTGACTGCTTCCTGGTATAGTACCACCTCCATGCGGCTCCTATGCTACTTGCCATGAGGAGCCTGCTTGAGGCTCAGATTTGCTCCAACTGCCAGCTATGTTGCCACCTTCCATGCACCTCCCATGTTGAAGCGCTTGACGATGTAGCTCACCCAAGTGCTCTGCAACAGCTCCAAGGTCTGCTGCTTTTGATCACATTTCACATGGAGACCCAGGTGGTAGCTCAGCTCTCCCATGTCCTTCATGTCAAACCTGGCTGCAAAGGACTGCTTGGATTCTTTGAGGAGAGACTTTGAGTCAGAGGCAGTAAGCGAGTCATCGTCATAGAGCAGGATGACGACCTAGCTTGCGTTCTGTGTATGCCCATTGACCGCATGATCTGCCTCGTTTTGCACAAAACTAAGGCTAGCCAGCTGCTCATCAATCTTTGGTCACCATACACATGGAACTTGCTTCAGGCCGTAGAGTGCCTTCACAAGGTTGCACGTGTCGTACTGCCTTTCCACCACATACCCCTCTAGCTGCTCCATACACATGTTCTCCTCAAGGTCACAATTAAGAAATGCACACATCACATCCATCTAATGCACCTCCCAGTCCATGGCAGCGGCAAGAGCAAGGATTGCAGTGATGGAGGGAAAATGTGCAACAGGTACAAATTTCTCATCGCAATCCACACCCTCAGTCTGTGCATACCCCCTTGCAACCAGCTGTGATTTTTACCTGAGCACCTTACAATCAGGACCGTAGGTGTGCCGGGAGATCCACCTACAACTGATCACCCAGCTACCACGTGGAGCTTCCTCGAGATTCCAGTTCTTGTTCTTCATGAATTTCTTTTACTCCTCATGTGCTGTGGTATGAAAACCTGCTGTATCTTCACTGTGCATGGCTTCATTGAATTTCTCTGGGTCGTCGGTGACGCTGAGGAAGAGTGATGGATGTGAGGCTGCCAGAAAGTGGCAAGAAGAGATTGCCCAAAAAACAAATCTGGCATGATTGTTACATTAAAGATGTTTCACATGTTCTAACGCACTTCACAAAACTCAATTTGGAGCCCGTTTGAGTGAGGTGTGGATCTCTAGAATTTGGAGATCATGGTTCGGGTTGAAGTGACGACCTGAGCACTTTTAGCTTAAAAGGCGGCAGAATTATTGACCAGGAAAGTTGAGAGTGGCCTTCACGGAGAAAAGAAGGACCTCCAGGAGACTTAAAGGAAGAAACAGTCCACTGTTATTGGTCGTACAGGTTGTAGGAGACATAATTCCCATGCATGACAATGTGACTGCCGCTCATCCTGATCGGCTAGGAGTGTACTGGAGGGTCAACTTTGACAGAGTGTATCTCACTGCTCCTTTGGTCAAATGAGGCATGTAAGGGCTTGTTCAAAATCTGTGATAATTTTTTTCTCTCACTCAAAAATCCATTCTGACATTCAATTTCTCTACAAACCTCCACTTTCTTCCTTAACTTCTGTCTGTGGAACATGAAACTCCCTCTCACACACAGTTGGTCATGCCTAGGCGGCTCTTGGTGAGCCTGATCACCTCCCTGAGGGTTGCCCCAGATTCCATCAGTGGTATCAGAGCTAGAACAAGGCTTTTTCTCATCCTTGAGGCATTCCTTGCACCGTGTTGTGTGAGGGAGTCATTTGTGGGTTGAATGTTGTACTACCATGGCGACATCCAGTTCTGTGGTGGCCGACATCGACATCCCCAAGTTTGCAGGCAATGACATCTTCAACTGGAGCAGAAACATGAGGATGGTTCTGATGGAGAAGGGAATCTGGAGCCACGTGAGTGAGGAAGAACCAGCTGAGTCCTCTCTCTCACCAGGTGAGGCCCGTATCTACCACAAGAAGTGTGATCGCGTCCTTGCCACCATCTACCTCTACCTCGCCGGACGGCAGCAACTCCTTGTGCGTGGCATCCTTACACCAAAGGAGGTTTGGAAGAAGCTTGAGTCTACTCATGCATCCAATTCAATCCTCATGAACATGCAGCTGCATCTTTGCTTTAGCACTGTGAAGATTGATGAGTCTGGATCCACGATTGATTGCATCAACGTGGTGAAGTCTCTCTCAGACCAGCTTTCTGCTATTGATGATCCTGTCAATGAGTGTGTGCTCATGCTAACCATTCTCTCTAACCCTCCCAGCAGCTATACTCTAAATTCTGCCCTGAACCAGTGTGGAAAAAAGCTCTCCCTCAATGATGTGGAGGAGAGCCTGTTGTTCTAGGAGGAGCGACGCAAGGGAGAGGAGGGAGGAAGCAGAATGGACGTTCCTCTAATCACCAACTCTGGTCATGGGGGTGGTGCTGCACCAACCAGGGGAAATGGCTGAGGAGGGAAGAAGAAGGGGAACTGCCACTACTATAAGAAGCCAAGCCATTGGATGCGCAAATTCTAGAAGAAGAAGATGGACCTTGCAGCTGGAGTGGGAGCAGGAAAGCATTCTGATGCTTCTACGAATGCAGTAGATTGGGAGACTGGATTCGTGGTCACCATCCAATTCCTAGACGTCTCCAACAACACCACCTTGTTCTGGATCATTGACTCGGGAGCCATGCGGTACATAACCTGTCACCAAGAGTGGTTTGTGGTCTACACCACCGTTGAACCATGTCGGGTGTACATGGGGGACAACCATGTGAAAATGGGGGTTGGGGAGGCTGAGATTGTGCTTTGTGCTTCCGTTGAGGGTAAGCACATGAAACGTTGTGTGAAGGGGGTGTTCCAAGTTCTGGGGCTGGCAGCTAATCTCCTTTGTGTCTCCTTTCTCATCGTCAAAGGCATGTAGGTTTGCTTTGAGGATGGTGGCTGCACCATGTCTGCCCGTGTAGGCCATGTGCTTGCAAAAGCGGACAAGGAGGATGGTCTTTACCGTCTCTATGTGGCGTTGGTGAATGAAGCCAATTCAGCCTTGGCAGTGAGAGACAAAAAACATGACATCAGCCTGTGGCACTGCCTGCTTGGTCACCTTGGCTTTAATGCCATCATCTCCATGCAACAAATTTTCCTTGGCTTGGAGCTCAAGGGGGTGAAGCAGCCTGGTGCATCGGCGTGTGAGAGCTGCATTGAAGGGAAGCAAGCCCCTTCTCCTTTCATGGGGGAAGGAAAGGGGGCGGCTAAGGTTCTCTCACCCGTCCACTCTAATTTGTGCAGTCTCATACCACCTCCGTCCTTGTCTGGCAAGTTGTACTTTTTCATGTTCATTGATGACAAGTCGAGGAAGATATGGTTTTCCTTCCTGGCTGGAAATGATTTGTGCTTTGGTGATTTCAAGGTGTAGATTGCTGCTGCACAGAAATAAAGTGGCAGGCGGTTGAAGGTTTTTGGCAGCGATGGTGGAAGAGAGTACCTTCTCAACAACGTCCGTACCTTCCTCAAGCGTCACGAGATCTGGCACAAGGTTACCCCACCTGGAACACCACAGCTGAGAAACATGCTGAATGTGTGAACTGTATGCTCATGGAGAGTGTTTGTAGCATGCTCCAAGACACGAAGCTACTGCCAAAATTTTGGGCGGAAGCGGTCAACATTGCCGTGTACCTGACAAACCGGAGTTGCACGCATGTCAGAGGAGGCATGGAAAGGACGTAAGCCGATGGTAATGCACCTGAAAGTTTTTGGGTGTGGAGTATTTGTGCACATGTCTACCAGCAAACGTAACAAGCTGGACGCTAAGTTGGTGAAGGTAGCCTTCCTCGGTTATGAAACCATGGAATACCTTCTTTACAACCTCGTTGCTCACAAGATCATCCATAGCTGTAAAGTGGTCTTTGAAAAGGACGTGAAGGGCTGGACTTGGAGCCCTATGGTTACAGTTCCACTTGTTCCTGCACTTGTACAAGAGGTGGGAGAAGAGGCCGTAGCAGAAAAGGGCGGTTTGGAAGCTGGCACCGACAGTTGCATCAACAAGGAGGGGGATGGAGCTGAGAAGGAGAAGGAGCCACCAGCCAGATCTGATGAGGAGGAGCAGCAAAAAAAAGCACAAGAGCTGCCACAAAGGTTTGCGTGCCTTATCAAAGATGCTATGGATAGAGGGGAGCAGCTACGGTGGTCCAAGAGGATTGTAAAGAAGCAGATGTGAACAGGGAAGCAGCTGAACCTGTGCACCGCTCTACCACAAACGGAGTCCTCTGACCTCAAGCTCCTCTTCCTTGCCGTCACCGATGACGTAGCCACCTTCACCAAAGCCATGCGCAGCACCAAGGTGGCAGATTGGTGTGCCGCAACAGACGAGGAGTATGGTGCGCTCATGAAGAATGTCACATGGATCCCCAAGGATGCTCCACATGGCAACCTGGTGATTGGGTGCTGGTGGATCTTCAGGCGCAAGCGCAATGTGGATGGTAAGGTACTCAGGTACAAAGCACGGCTGGTTGCAAAGAGGTATGCACAGACTTAGGGTGAGGATTACAATGAGACATTTACACCTCTTGCAAAATTTGCAATCCTTGCCCTTGCTGGTGCTATGAAATGCAAGGTACACCAAGTGGATGTGACCTGTGCATTTCAGAATGGCAACCTTGAGGAGGATGTGTACATGGAGAAGCTAGAGGAGTGTGTGGTGGAAGGAAAGGATGCTTTGGTGTACAAGCTTGTGAAGGCTCTTTGCGGCCTGAAGCAAGCACCGCAAGCATGGTACCACAAGATGGATCAGAAGCTGGCCAGCCTAGGTTTTGTGCGCAGTGAAGCTGACCATGCAGTCTAAAGGTGTATGCAACAGACATCATCTTGCTCTATGTTGAAGACCTGCCCATTGCATCTGACTCCACGTATCTTTTGGACGATGTGAAGTATTCTCTTGCTTCCAGGTTCAACACAAAAGACATGGGAGGGCTCAGTTACTACCTTGGCCTTGAGGTCAAGTGCAACCGGCAGTAGCAGACTTTGGAGTTGTCACAGAGCACGTACCTGACGGACATCATCAAGCACTTCAACATGGCAGGAGCGCGCAAGGCTGCAACACCACTGGAAGTGGGAGCGAATCTGAGCATGATGAAGACTCCCCATGGCATGCAAGAGAGCAGCCGCATGGAAGCAGTGCCATACCAAGAAGCAGTCAGGAGCCTCATGTACGCAGTGGTTGGAATGCGCCTTGAAATCAGCCAACAGTAGGAGTGCTCAGCAAGTTTTGTGCAAATCTGGGCGTGCCGTATTGGGAGGCCGTCAAGTGTGTGCTGCGCCACCTGGAAAGCAGCAGTAACCTTTGCCTCACCTTCAACGGCAACAATAGCCCCATCCTCATTGGCTATAGTGTCGCAGATTGGGAAGGGGACCTGGACACAAGGATGTCGACCGGTGGGTTTGTGTTTTTCCTTGGGGGAGGTGCAATCAGTTGGAGGAGCAAAATACAAGAGTGCGTCGCCCTCTCCTCCACCAAAGAAGAGTACATTGTCCTGAGTGAAGCAACAAAGGAAGCTGTGTGGTTCTGCGAGCTGCTGGAAAGCATTCAGCTGTAGCAGATTGCAATGACCACCATCTACTATGACAACATGAGAGCACATCATTGCTCTGACTAAGAACACAGGGTTTCACACCCCCACCAAGCAAGTAAACCTGAAGTACCACTCCATCCGTGAGCTTGTGGCAAAGCAGGTCGTGCTGATCAAGTTCTGCCATTCAAGCATGATGTTGGTAGCGTACCACTTTCAGTAGCCGAGGGGAAATTGCGGACTTGTGTGATTTTTATTCTTGCAAAGTGGGAGAATGATGGATATCAGGGTGCCAGAAAGTGACAAAAACAAGTTGCTCAATAGAAAAAATATAATAGCATTTGCATAGAAGATGTTTCATAGTTTTCAACAGACTTTACGGAACTAAATTCAGAGTCTGTTTGAGTGAGATATGGATTTCTAAAGTTTGGAGATCCCGGCACGGGTTCAAGTGACGATCTGAGTACTTTCAGCTCAAAAGGCGGCAGAATTATTGACCAGGAAAGCTGAGAGCGACCTTCAAGGAGAAAAAAGGACTCCAAGACCTCCAGGAGACCTCAAAGAAGGACCAGTCCATGATTATTGGTGGCACAGATTGTGGGAGACATAATTACCATGCATAACAAATTGACTGCCGCTCATCCCACTAGGCTAGGAGTGTGCTAGAGGATCAACTTTGACAGAGTGTATCTCAGTGCTTCCTTGACCAAATGAGGCATATAAGGGCTTTTTAGAAAGCTTTGATTCTTTAATTTCTCATGAAAGAATAAGTTGAGAAATGTGTGTTCTCTACAAACTTACTTTTGCTACCGTAGTTTTTGTCTGTGAAATGTGCAACTCCCCTCTCACACAGAGTTGGTCCTGACTAGGTGGTTCTTGGTGAGCCTGATCACCTCCCTGATGGTTGCCTCAGATTCCATCAAGGAGGAAGTTGAGGTCACAAGAGTCCCATGAACATGAAAAACTGCACAGGTTTAGCAGCTCCTCCAGCGGTCTGGAGGAGCTGCTGAATGTTTGCTTATGATGCGCTAGGATCACCACAGCGGCTCCACGGGACCATCTCCACCATGGTTGAGGCTTGCAGACCTCCGTGGCAGCTGCTTCTACTCCCTCGGCTGCTCCCCCTTGTCTGCTTTTCCTCCTCAGCTCTCTTTGCTGCCATGTCACCACTACCTTCCACTCGCTCCTCTTGAGCTGTAGGCTCTTTGACTTCCGCTGGCTCAAGACCCAGTGCAACCGCAAGTGCTTCTACAGGGCTCCATGTCCGCCCTTCATGTCCTCCTTGAATACCACATCACGGTTGTGGAAGATCTTGCATGTGATGAGGTTGAACAGACAGTATTCCATGATGTCGTAGCCAAGGAAGGAAGCCTTCACACCATTGGCATCCAGCTTGTTGCGGTTAACAGCAGGCGCATGAACAAATGCACAGCACCCGGCTACCTTTAGGTGTGTGACATCCAGCTTGCATCCCGTCCATGCCTGCTCCAGCATCATCAGTAGCATGGCACATGTCAGGCTCTGATTTTTAAGGTACACAACAATGTTGACTGCCGCTGCCAAACATTTTGGCGGAAGCTCAGCGTTCAGGAGCATGCTGCGAACATGCTACATGAGCGTGCAGTTGGCACACTTAGCCATGCCATTCAGTTTTGGTGTTGCGGGTGGTGTCACTTTGTGTCAGAACCCGCGGTGCTTGAGGAAGTCACGGAAGTCATTGGAGAAGAACTCGCCTCCACCATTGGTTTGAAGCACCTTCAGACGCCTGTCACTCTCAGTCTGTGAAACAGTCACCCAAGCCTTGAATGCATCAAAACACGCATCCTTTCCGGCTAGAAAGAGCACCCACGTCTTCCGTGACTTGTCATCAATGAATGTGAAAAAGTAAAGCTTTCCAGATAAGGCCTGTGATGGCATGGGGCCAAACACGTCAGAGTGCACAAGAGAAAGAAGCTCAGCTGCTGCCTTCCCCTCCCTGATGAACGGAGAGTGGGCTTGCTTCCCTTCAATGTAGCTCTTGCAGGCCTATGCATTGGGCTACTTCACCTCCTTCAGCTGTAGGCCACACATCATCTCCTGCATTGAAATGATTGCACCAAAGCCAGGGTGTCCAAGACAGCAATGCCACATGCCGATGTTGTTGTTTCCCACTCTCTCAGCTGTCAATGAGATAGCTCCCTCCTTCGATTCCACAAAAAGATGGTAGAGGCCATTGTCATTGTCCGCCTTTGCAAGCACCTGGCCCCGTGTGCTGAGATGGTGTAGCCACCATTCTCAACGTGGACCTGCAGGCCTTGGGAGATGAGAGAGGAAACAGATAGGGGTTTATTTTCCAGCCCCAGAACATAGAGCACCTCCTTTATGCGATGTTCCACGTGCTTCCCCTGGACAGAAGCAGAAAAGAAAATCTCACCCTCTCCCGCCAAAGACTGTACATGATTGTCACCCATGTACACCCAGCGAGGTTCAATAACGGTGTAGATGACAAACCACTCTTGGTGACAGGTCATGTGCTGAGTGGCTCCCGAGTCGATGATCTAGAACAAGGCAGTGATGGCGGGGATGTGCAGGACCCGGATGGTTTCTCACAAATCCACTCTTTCAGTCAGCGGTGTTGGCAGGGGCGTCGGACCCCCCAGGTCGGACGCCCCTGCCAAGGTCTGCCTTCTTCTCCCGGTATTCTCACACCCAATGGCTCACTTTTTGCAGTAGTGGCACTTTCCCTTCTTCTTTCCTCTACCTCCCCTTCCGTTGGTTAATGTAGCACCTCCCCCGTGACTCATGTTGGTGACAAGGGCTACGTCCAGTTCGCTTCCTCCTTCTCCGTCCTTGAGGCGCTCCTCCTCAAACAGCAGGCTCTCCAACACTTCATCAAGCAAAAACCTTTCACCACGCTGGTCCAGGGCAAAAATGATAGGAGTGTAGCTGCAAGGAGGGCCAGAGAGGATGGTCAACATGAGAACACGTTCCTTGACAGGGTCCTAAATCACAGCAAGCTGGTCAGCCAAAGCTTTCACCATGTTGAGATAGTCAATCATGGAGCCCGACTCATCCATGCTCACAGTGTGAAAGCAACAACGCAGCTGCATGTTCATGAGGATTGAGCTGGAAGAATAAATGGACTCAAGCTGGTTTCCAGACCTCTTTTGGGGTAAGGATGCCACTGACAAGGAGTTTCTGCCATTCGGTGACGTGGAGGTATACAGTGGCAAGGGCGTGGTCCCGCTTCTTGCGGTGGGTACGGGCCTCGGTAGTGGAGAGTGAGGATTCAACAGACTCAGGCTCACTCACGTGGCTCCAGATTCCCTCATCCAGCAGCACTATCTTCATGTTGCTGCATCATTTGATGAATTTGTTTCCTGAAAACTTGGCGACGTTGACACCGGCCACCACAGAAGCGGATATTGCCATATTGACTTCAGTATTGACCCACGAACACACTCTCTCACATACCAGCGTGCAAGGGATAGCTAAATGGTAAGGTAAGGCCTTGTTTTAGATCTGATGCCACTGATAGAAACTTGGGCAGCCCTCTGGGAGGTGATCAAGCTAATCAAGTGTGGCTAGGCAGGATCAATTGTATGTGAGAGACAAGATAGAGGTTGTAGAGACAAAAATACGGAAGCCTATAAAGTTGTGTAGAGATAACAAATGGCTGGTTTGACTCACCGATGAGAAATAAAATTGCAAAGATTTCTCACAAGCATACGTAAGCCTCATTTGGCACATGGAGCTGGAGGAATCACTCTGTCAAAGTTCACCTCCTAGCACACTCCTAGCCTAGCGGGATGAGTAGCTGTCACATTCTCACACAAGTGAATTACCATCCCTGCCATGTGCACAATCAATTATCTTGGTGGGGACCTTCCGTGAATTTCCCTAAAGGTCCTCCTGCCGCCTTTCTACCTTGAAGGCCGCTCGAAGCCTCCCTGGCCAACAATTCTGGCCATCATTTGTGCTGGTGGTGTACGAATCGATGTTTGAAACTGACCCACTGCCTCCAAACCTTGAAAATCCATATCTGCTTCAAACGGACTCCAAGTTGAATTCCACAAATTGCTACAAAACCAAGAAAAAATCATCTGTTCATTTTTTATGCCTGATGCCAAAGTGGGTTTCTCAATCAAGCAACCTACTTTGGTTAAGTTTTGGCACCCTACATCCATCATGAACACCCTAGTGCTTCAGCTAACAACTGCAGTGCACGTACTCCCCACCATTGCTGTTGGACAGTGATCTAAGTTTTTGGGTAGTCTGCCTCTCCACTACTTCACTCCTGCAAAATTCTCATTCAGGTGGTTGAGCATCTTGACTCTCGGCTTCATGAAGTATATGTACATTATGTAGATTTATAGGGAAAGTTTTCTGCAAAGGTAACAAAGTACCACGCACCATGAATTGGAGGTGGTCTGAACAGGCTACCCATGTCACTGTGTATGACCAGTAGTTATTCATGTGTGTGTTCTATAATCTGGTTGGATGGCTTGCACTGCACCTTGCCAAAAATGGAAGGCCTTAACTTATTGAGTGCTCAGGTATCTGCCGCTCCATCTGCTACATTGCTGGTGATGAGGCCATGCAGCAAGTCACAAGAAAATGGTTGCAGGTGACAAAAGCTCTACCAGTAAGCTCTAGAGATCCAGAGCCACTCTCCCTCCATTGGCCATTTTGATGACATGATCTTGCAATTCTGCCGCATCTCCTACCACAAGGGCCACCTTTCTTTCCAGGATGTGGAGACAGGACTTGTCCTTTGCCTCCAGAATGACCTCACTTCAATCATCCATGCACACCTGTACACATTTCCTATGGAAGATCACTTTATACCTGGTGTTTTTGGAGTGGTAGAAACTGGAAATGTCTGGAAGGCTGGGGACATGCTGCACATAATGGAACCATACAATATCTTCTCACCACCCACCATGACTTCTACCTCCATGTCAACTAAGCCCACTGCCAATCTGATCTTGTAATTTTCAACCATCATAGTTTTTGTGGACTTTTCTTGGTCCATGAACCCCACATTGTTTTTTTGGGTTTGCCCCTTTTCTGCGAAATCCAGAAGTTGCATGCTGGCCTTCTTGAGGAGGTTGGTTCTTGTTGCTGTGAAGGAGCAGCTTTCTACCTTTGGCATCCTCGTCATGTGGTTTCACCTCCTCAAGGCACTTGCAGGCCCAGTGGCCCTCCTTGCCACAGTTGCGGCATGCACCTTTCTTGACACCCATCTTATCGCAGAATGTTTTCCACCCCTCCTTTTGCTGCTACTTTCACTGTGAAATTTGGTGACTAGAGCCAACAAGGAAGAAGACGCCATGGCAGCACATCGCTGTAACTCATTGTGGTTTAACTTTGCGATTGTTCCATAGCTGATCTCCTTTGCCTTTCATCCTGCATAGGCAATGATGGTTGGGACTCAAATCGCAAGTAGGGGCCATGAGGAGAGACGTCTCTGGATTCTATGAGTCAATTATCTAACCCACATGGTTGCATTGCAAGGTATGAGACTCTTGAAGTTTCATGATGACGCTGTACATGAAGAAAATCACATCCACTGTGGAAGTTGTTAATGATATGAGGAACGTAAGAAGTGTGGAATCACAGTGCCTTTCCAGAAAATGTGACCAATAATGTGTGACACATCACTGGTTTACAACTTTGTTTGATCTTTCTGAGATCAAGCATGCACTTTTTGGTCACTGCACTCTATATGAGAAGAGACGTAGGGATATGTTTTTGAAGGGAATGAGAAGTTTTGTGCCTGGTTTTGAACATGGACATACATTGAATGAGTTAGATTGATAAACATGAGCTATCAAACACAGCAGGTTTAATCTTTTCCAAACGCTCTGCAAAGCGTTTAGAAAAGATAGATAAACATGAGCTATCAAACACACCAAATAGTACACAATCTTGCTAAGCATAGCCCAAGCGACAATTTTTGAAGGGCAGGTCAGACAGAATACAGAACACCTTAAGCAATCTGTGGTTTCTATTTTCTGTGGAACCTCTACCTACATGCAAACGACCTTTCTGGAGTTGGATTTTTTTTTAATAATGATGGAGGGATCCTCTCTACTCCTTGGATGTATGTCTGTAACAAAAAACCCCAGTTTGAGAACCTGGGGTGAAGGGATTTCAGACCTGTTTGTGGACCTGCAGCCAGAGATTTGGGATTCCCTGAGTAACAAACTGTACAATTGAGGCACAGAATCTGAGCCAGGAATTCGGTTATGACCCTGATAACAAATCCTTACTACTTGATCCAGACAAATGATCGTCTGAATGAATCTCCACTTTACTCCGCATGAAAAGCATCCAAAGAAACTTCCAACTAATATGAGGTGGGATGGACATTGCAACCAAGTCCTTGAGTAATAGGAAGTCTACTTAAATCTAGCCACCGTGAAATTAAGATCCACCAGATGGAAAATGGTGTCAAATTTGAGGAAATTTGAGCCATTTTGGAATTGAATAAGTATGTTGATGTGACTCGGAGAAACCTCCAGTAATTTGCTCCGGCAAGGAATGGAAAACTGCGGTATTGAGTACCGCGGTACCAAATTACCATGGTACTTTGGTACCACAGTATTCAATACCAAGGTATCCTAGTCTTCTGGTGGGTGACTAACAATACTGGTACCGGTACTGCGTTACCTATGGTAGTAGTAAAATGCTGGAGTATTCAAAGAGTACCACACTACTTAGTGTACCGTAGATTGTAAAAACAGTAGAACGTCTGTGAAATTCAAGTACTGCAAAAGTAATAGTGAAAACAATCACTGAAATTCACTTCTATAGAAGAAAAGAGGGTATAAAATAGTAAAGCCGCAGCTCTTTTCTTTGAGATTGATAGCACCGCGGTACAATACCGCGGTACGGTACAGTCTTACAGAAGAGGGGTACCCCTCAGGCTGAGTCCCGGTACCATGCCTGTACCGCAAAAAAAAAAACCGGTACCACTGTACCAAGATACCATGGTACAAAACCGTGGTATATCGTGGTATCAGTAGTACCGCTGCCATCCCCGGCTCCGGCATGTGGAGGACCGATCACCAATTGCAGTAAGTGTAACAGCAGTAGAAACAGCACTTTCAGCAGCACTAGCAGCAGGAGCAGTAGCAGGAAGAAAATTTGGTGCAGACTTTGCATCAGCAGTAAGAGGGCCTTGTACATGGGGGGATGGGGGGTAGGGAGGATGAGCTCAGTGATTGAGCCTATGATAGGAGAGGGAAATAGCTTCCCCCCTCATCAGTGGAAGGAGGATGTAAGGGATGCCTTCAGTCAGGAGCCGTCTGATGACTCCTTGGAGGGGCGGATTCCCTGGCAAAGTTGCGCCGTTGTTATCTCAGTGAATTTTCCCTCGTCCGTTTCACTGTTGATGCCTCCACCCCCTGCAGCTCCACCCTGGTTTGAAATTTCTTGACAGGCACAGCACAGAGCTTGCCGGATGTTAGCTTCTTGTGGTGCAAATTATTCTCCCACAACCAGGCACGCTAGTGTTGCACCCAGGTCCCCCCCCCCCCCTCCCCCCTTGCCATTGGTGTCATTTTCTGTGGGGAGTTTGGGTCAAGGGCCATATGGGTTCTTAGGACGGGGGTTTCGTACAAATACCACTGCAGCTACCATTGGTGCCCCCACAGAAATGCACACAGGTGGAGGGGGTAGTAGCCACACAAGAAGTGGCCAGATTTCCCTACTAAGAAACCCAAAATCACTGAGAGCTGCAAATATTGAGGGCACATCCCGTTTCTATCTTTTTGTCTGTGACCATGCTCCACTTAATGGTCAATAGATTGTGTTTATTCCTCCCTATGGCCCAAGACTTGGATCTTCTATTTGTGCCTTTGGGGTAGGCGGAGGTAGAGTTGCTTTCCACCATGGTGGCCAGTCTCCCATCATCAGAGGCTCTGAGGAAGTGCTTGGTAACTGGTCTCTACCATAGGATAAGGCCATCGTCTTTCCACTGCAAGTGCCTTCAGTAGATGGAAGAGGTCAAGAGGGAGGAGAAATAATGTTTCATGGAGACATTGGAAGAGAAGATTCAAAACGTGTTGGGACGTGGGGTACAGGAGAGCTGCCCTTTGGTCACAGCCTCTCCATCTTGCTGCCACCAACTTCTGGCTCCAGTTCAGCATGTTTCTTGGCCTGCCAATTGGAATTTTTTCGCAGCACAGGGTGAATGGGCAAGTACCAGCTCAGATTAACTCAATAGCAGTATTCAGCGTGAAATTCAGGGCTCACCAGACCGTAGGGATCGAATTGGTAACAATCTGGCAGGAGAATGTTTTCATTGTGCAGGTGGATAGGAAGGTATACTTGCAGCTGCTAGAGAGGTATATGGGAAATCATCGTCCTGACTTGGGAAAATCATCCTTTAGAAACATTTTCAGGGATCAATGTGGGCAATCCAATTGAAACCCTTGATTCCCATGCCCTCCATTTGTGGGATGAGAGTAAGGCACTATCCGTGGTAAAGGCTATGAAGCAAAAGAGGTATTTGCTGGCTCTGGGCCTGATATTGGGGTAACGTTTGTGAATGGTGACAAGGGATATTTTGGCAGGTTTTGGTCTAGATTTTTGGCACTTTTTTTGGAGGTTGGAGGGCATTTTTTGGTTGAGGGGCTAGAGTCTGTTGGTGGATGCAAATTGGTGAGGTTTCTGTGCCCAGGGAATGATCTTAATTTTCCAAACGCATAATGTGAGGAGACCAATGGTGCAGACACAGGAGTTGCAAAAGTTGCCGCTGTTGAAGGATCCACAAGCTGCTATTGTGATGCTGCAACTCTCCATTGTCCCCTGTGCCAATCTTCTGGGTGTGCACGCTTCTGCCCCACTTGCTCTGGCTTAGCGTGCTATGGAAATTTGATGCAGCGGTGTGGAGGGAATTCTTGGGTGCTGGAGGCACCATTAGGCACATGGCTTGGGGCTTTGCAGTGGTTGGAAAACTTCCAAGGATGACCACCATATGCAGAAGGCAGGATGGGCCTTCATGGAGCCAAGGCAAGGGCTCATCTCACCTACGTTTGCTCCTTGGCGGTCCTGCTCCACTCTCTGGTGGATTCGTTCGGCCATTTTCTCCCTGGGGAAAAAGAGGTGGAGTTGTTGTGTCCTCTCTGTGAGGAGGCAGTTGAAGAGCTGCTGATGAGCGTCGTTGACAGCTTGTCACCCCTGGATGCTCTGAGACAGTGCTCAGCGAAGAATGTTTACCAAAGGAAGAGTCCATCTTTCTTCCATTGCAAGTGCTTTGAGTGGATGGGAGAGGTGGAGAGGGAAGGAGATATGTGGTTTTTGGAGGCACTTTAGGAGGAAATTTGGCACTGTTGGGTGGTAGGGAAAAGGTGCGCGGCTCTTTGGCTACAGGAAACCCTCACAGGTGCAGGAGACCGGGTGTATCTTTCTCTTGCTGATTTCTGCCTCCAAGCCCAGCTTTGGCTGCGCTTGCCCCTGGGTTACTTGGAGCAGAACGAGCTCAGTGGGTTTCTTCCCTCCAATGTTAAGTGGAAGGCAGGTCTGGGCCAAATTTCAGGGTTCATAATGCCATCTGGGACGAGTTCTGAGGACTGGCGGCCATGTTTTTGGAGAGAGGCCGCAGTCGGCTTCTGGAAGAAGACCGGTCAGGTTGGGCTGCCCGGGCTGTGACCATCTTTGCCCAACGGCTGTCCATTGCGGGCATACAACAACAATGTGGCATCGTCCATGACTACACCCTCCATTGGGGGGGGGGGGGTTCCCAGCATGGAGAAGCAGGAGGATTCACACATCTCTGGCCAAAAGGCTTGGACTCTTTGCATTTGAGCATAATGAAATTCCCTCTCTTACTGCTCACTCAGCTTGGTCTCTGGGCTGTGTGGCTCTTTCTGATCTATTCTTTAGAAGCGTCTTTCTCCCTGTTATCTAATATTCTCTCCCTTCATGTTTTTCTTCTGCAATCCTATTTTTTTGTGGGTGGTGGAACTTATCTTGCAATTCCCATTTCTTGCGGCATTCTTCCCTCTTTTTATGAATGAATTTTCTGGTTTAAAGTATGTATGGGGTGGGAACGTTTTTGTTACAAAGTGAACAAGTTACCACCAAAACCCTACTGAGTTGTTACCACCATTCATGGAAATGACTATTCAGAATGAATTCACTGTAAATGATGCAGACATGCATGAAGTTATCTGTTGTTCAATGAATGTTTCACTGGTTACTCAATAAGACTGGACTGGTTTGGATTACAATGGCATCGTTATTTCTTAGCTTCACTTCTCAGGGTTCAGAACCTTCAACTCACAACAATGTCATAGATTTGGATCAATGTTTCCATGTTGTGTTTCCCACCCCAGCCCTATGATACTTCGGTTTATGACGTTTTTCCCAAAACCAATGACATGCATCCCAGATTCTTTGGGATTAGTGAGCAGTCTTTTTTGCATGTCCTGTGTCAGAAACACAGCTACAAATTTCATGGAGTGGTACAGAGAGTGAAGTATCAGAGACACGTTGAATGATGAAGAGGTCAATGCGTTCTTCAGAGGCATCTTGTAGCCACCTTTTTGAGAGGTTCATTCTATGTGGGCCTCCCCCCAGGAGCTGGTGGAGTGCTTGCCTTCTGGAGGGGTGGAGGCGATCGCTTCTTCAGAGTGGCTGGAACACAAATTTTCATGTTGCTGATCAGGTATCTCTTGTGGCACAGGAGGCGGTTGTTCAGCTTAGAGAAGTTGTTGTAAGACCCAAAGTATCTTGCAAGAAGGCCGGTACATGTGTCGCCAGGAACAACGGTATAAGAAGTGCTCCCTGGTGGGCACTGTTGGGAGGATTCCATATCCATGGAAATGCATACCTGCCAAGCAATGGAGATCAAGAGAAATCATAATAAGATGTCAAAAATATTCTCAAGTAACCATTTGAAGATAAACCTTTGTTGGTTGAAGCAAAGATACACATGAAAATTCTAAAATCTCCTGGCCAACGCCAATTACCACTGTGCACCCCCAATCTCATACAATGAATTAAAGCTAATCTATGCATAATCATACTCAGAAGGGAAAGAGTTAAACTAGATTTTCTGCCTATATCATTAATCCATTTTCTGGGTTCTGCATGATTTATGTGTGGCTATATCAATGCATCCAGACGTTGCAGAGAATGGTAATCACTATGTAGAGCAACACGTACCTGCTGACCCCGGAAATATGAGAGATCCAGTTTATCACAGTATATTCCTGGATTGAGCCAGAAGAACTTCATCACATCCAGGTTGTATCTCCCACGAATGCTGTCACACGTCTCACCATCTTGTGCTGTGTAGTACAGTGTGCATTTTGGCAGTGACAATCCTTCACCACTGCGCTGCACACAAATCTGCATCAAGATTGAAAAACACAGTGTGCACATGCTAGCCCTCAGGGGAAAAACATACTGACAGAGAAATAAATACAACAAAGTTTCCACCTAAAGAAACCATGCACCCTGAAGACGGTTAGGCCATTCAGGGAATCATGCCACTAGGACACTGTTGAAACAATATGCACCTTGTCCACTGCCTAGCTGGCTAGCTACACATACAGACAAGGCATGCACTGCTCTATGGAGTATGTCTCCTTGGTCTGTTCTGAGATGGGCGAGGAATGCACTGCCCATAATGGGTATGTCCCCTGTGGTTCATCATAGGAACTATACCCTTTTTTCTTGGTTGATTAGGCACAAGAGTCTCAAACCGGAGGTCGTGGGTTCAAACCTCGCGACGGCCGCAATTTTCTTTGTGGCCAAAACTGGGACAGGAAGCTTCTAGGAAGCTTACTAGAGCCTTCCTTGAGGATGACACTTGGCGGTCTAAGGACGCGCCAAGTAGGAATGTAGGTTGAGGTTGGCTCCAGTGGAGCCACTACAAGCAGAACCTTTAGCAAAGCTCTGCAAGTATAAAAGCTTGTACCTTGCATGCATCCATTTACAGTTCTTGCCTTTGAGATTCCTCACAGAGTGTCCAACCAAAGGTAGACACTAAAGACCAACATGCGGACTTCGTGAGGTTGCAAACCAAACGAACCTAAAGTGTGGATCCCTCGTTCGAGGGTGATATGTTATCTTGGTTGCAATACCAAGAGCGGTTGGCGGCCTCCCATGTCAGGACCCATTTTCTAGACCGTTGCTATCCGGCGCATTGACAAAGGGTTATGGGCCCACACTTCTAGTTCTAAGGCGCGCTTCCAAGACCGACTAGCGCGTGGTCTTGCAGGGCGCACAGGTACAACAGGGACATGACCATCGGACGGCTCCATCTGCTCCATCGGCTTCATCGGCTTCTTCAAGTAGGGTGCGCGCACGTGGCGGACTAGGGGACGAGGAATCGCTCTGTCCATGTTGGACAAGACCCTCGAGCCCCAACGGGATTAGGCTCTACCCCTTTTTTTTTAGAAGGTGGTACGACCCCGAGTCCGTTCTCTCACGACGGCACCATCGCCTTAGGCGATCATCGGCGGGAGGGGTATGCAAAGGAACCAACTGCACCTTTGACAACGGTCGTAGTCAGCAGCCTCATCAGCCTCATTGGCCTCAACGAAGCAGAGTAGCAGCAAAGCAGAAAAGACGAGAAACCGCAAGAAATGGCGGATCCGACTCCAGCCCGCCTTGAGGCGGGTATGTCCAAATTCACGGGGACAGGTTTTCCCTTGTGGAAATGGCAGTTTGAGATTGTCATGAACGTGCGTGGCTACCT
>SZWC01008337.1:58991-69184 GCA_023375785.1 Penium margaritaceum
ATATGTATATGTATATGTATATGTATATGTATATGTATATGTATATGTATATGTATATGTATATGTATATGTATATGTATATGTATATGTATATGTATATGTATATGTATATGTATATGTATATGTATATGTATATGTATATGTATATGTAGATGCATACGTTTATGTATATGTATATGTTTATGTATATGTATATGCATACGTTTATGTATATGTATATGTATATGCATATGCATATGTGTATGTATATGTGTATGTGTATGTGTATGTGTATGTGTATGTGTATGTGTATGTGTATGTGTATGTATATGTATATGTATATGTATATGTATATGTATATGTATATGTATATGTATATGTATATGTATATGTCTATGTATATGTATATGTATATGTATATGTTTATGTATATGTATATGTATATGTATATGTATATGTATATGTATATGCATATGTATATGTATATGTATATGTACATGTATTTGTATATGTATATGTATATGTATATGTATATGTATATGTATATGTATATGTATATGTATATGTATATGTATATGTATATGTATTTGTATATGTATATGTATATGTATATGTATATGTATATGTATATGTATATGTANTGTATATGTATATGTATATGTATATGTATATGTATATGTACATGTACATGTACATGTGTATGTGTATGTGTATGTGTATGTGTATGTGTATGTGTATGAATATGTATATGTATATGTATATGTATATGTATGTGTATGTGTATGTGTATGTGTATATGTATATGTATATGTATATGTATATGTATATGTATATGTATATGTATATGTATATGTATATGTATATGTATATGTATATGTATATGTATATGTATATGTATATGTATATGTATATGTATATGTATATGTATATGTATATGTATATGTATATGTATATGTATATGTATATGTATATGTATATGTATATGTATATGTATATGTATATGTATGTATATGTAACTGTATATTTATATGTATATTCATATGTATATTTACATGTATACGTATATGTAACAAACCTGGCATAATATAGGTCAGGTTGTTACGAGGCATGGACCTGCACCATTCCTAAAAACGGTCTGCTGCGTCCAAAGTCTTGAATTACGGGGTTAAGCCCAGTTTCGGTCGACTGGACGGCGAGGAGAATTCGTCGCCGACTAGCCCTGCGAACCAGAAGCTTCGAAGAAGCTTCGAAAAAGCTTCCGATTCGCAGGAGGACGACCGGATAGTGCCTCGCACTATCCGGCCGCCGCTCGAGGTCTCGCGACCTTCAGCGGCGAACACGAGTCCATCGCAAACATTCGCGATGGGCTGTGCAGGGCCTGCGCTGTCGCATTGGGCATGACCCAATGCGACATTGCAAGGACCCCCACCCAATCGAGGGGCCCCTCACGAGGTCCCTCGCCATTGCGAGGGGGCTCGTGAGGGGCCACCGGCGGGTGTTTCGATGGGACCACCCCGCTGTGTGCCACCTCCACTCGGTGGCGTGGCAAACACGTTTTTATGAACGTGTTGGCCACGCTATCAGACGAAGGGCGCCGAATGGTGGCAAAATACTCTCGCACGAGCGAAGATATTTTACCACCACCTCCCCATCCCTAATCACGCCGGAAACTTAGGGTTTCCACGTGGACAACATAATATTGTTTAACGGGTTGACTCGACGAGAGAAATGTATCTAGTCGAACCGAGTCAACCCGCCGATAAAATGGATGGATAAAATAATATCCTCCATCCTCCCTCTTGGGTTGCCCTATGACGAGAATGGACTCCGCGCCCCGACCTTTTCGGGGCACACTTGTGAGAGGAGTCATTTGTGAGAGACAACACTTCATGGCGAAGTTAATCTCCACGACCAACCTACGCGATTTCCATGAGCAATCGATTCAAGAGGGCTCACTCACCCACAGAGGCTCGCACCCCGTTTCACCCGCTGTGTTACATTGGTATCCATGAGCTAGGCGTCACCCTTGGTGACTTAGCCGCTGGACGACCTGGAACCTGCTGAGTCGCCGCTAGGAAGCTGCAGCCACCACTCCACTCCTCCTCACCCAAGTCCGGCGGAGCAGATTGATTGGTCGACGGCTCCACCTTCCTAAGAACGGCGCAGAAGCAGTAGACTAGGCAGTTTTTGGCGACAAGGTCCGCAGCCGAGTTTGCTTCCGCCCGCCTTGCTGTCGTGTTGCAGAACCGCCGCAGCAGGCCAGTTTCTTCAGAAACATACCCCGACTTTGGAGAGGTCCTGCAAGCAGCAGTCTTCTCCAAACGTTGCATGCAACATACCGTTGGAACGCTCAATCACTGATTTTCGACATCTGTGTTGCCTGCTACGGCCCAGGGACCAAAACCTCGAAAAACAGGTTGTTTCTTCCTTTTCCCATCAACAAAAAGATGTTTTTTTCGTCCACATTGCAGGGGAAACGCTGCCAAAAAAATTCTACATTTTTTGGCCATGATTTCATGCTTTCCTCTTACTTTGATTCTCATTTGATAAGTGGAAGGTGGAAAAGAGGGGTATTTTGGCACCTTCTCTTTGCAAAGAGCGTGGAAATAATGGGAAACCGTTTTATCCTGTCTACCATAGCCAACAGTGCTTGAAATACTTGGGAGAGATTGCTTGTGCATCTACATTCTACCTACCACCACACTCTCACTTAACTCTTGTCCCCCCCTCCCTTCCCTTTCCTCCCTTCACCCCTCCTCACCAGTCATGGTGGGAGGTGGTCTCCCAATGTCCGTGGCACGAGGAGGCCCTCCAAAAACCCCAGCAAAGGAGAGTGGCCTATGCGCATCCGGGAATCGTGCTCCAGGCACGATGTCGCCGACGAAGAGCGCTTGCGGGACGGGCACCGGTCACGCCACATCCACCACTTTCGCGAAGATGCTGCCCGGTGGGAGCCCTGCCGCTAAGGACATCGTGAAGGGAAATGAGGAACCCAAGGAGGCGACGTCAACTCCACGCATTGGCGATAAGGCCGGGGACCTTGCCAACGCCGCCGGCGTAGCAGACGTGGTGGACGCAGAACCTGCTGTCGCTGAGGACGAAGACAATGACGTTGGAGTAGAGGACGACCGGCTCTCCTTGGAGGCCCAAGAAGAAGAGGATGACGATCCTCTCGAGGGTATTGACGCTGCCACCTTGGCGGCGATCAACCACCTTGTGGACCTCAAAATCCGTGACTTTCACACGGTGGAAGTTGTTAGGGCTTCGGCCCTAGAATAGGGGAACGGTGGCCCTAAGCTACCTACTGGTCATACATCTCGTGGTGTTGACTCGGATGGCATACCAGTAGGTGGTGACGGGAGGAACACGCTACCTACCTTGGCACGTGCACCAATCCCACAATGCCAGGATGGTCCCTTGGCTCGCCTTGAGCAAGGAACACCTGGAAGAGCACAGACATGTGCTACGGCCGCCAACACGACCATCGTGTCTAAGGCAGGCCAGGGATCACAAAAGGATCCCGTGAACATCGCTGATGCACTGAACCTTTTGCAAGACGCCAAGGCATACGAGCATTTGCTCGATGCCCTTGAGCGTAACCAGCTCACCAAGAGCGTGCTTGCCCTCAAGTAGCACATTCATCCTGATGCATTCAGTAATATGTTGAACATCATGGGTACATTGGTGGCTGATGGCATGGCCGACAAGCCTGATCCCGCCCACCCATCACAGGGTCGCAAAGCTAAGCATCCATCACACGATGATGCTCACAGTCTGACGGGTGACACCCATGATGATCGGTCGACGGCCCCGAGCGGCTCTCGTCGTCTTCATCAGGCTGAGAAAGCGATAAGCGAGAAACACCCTGAGGATGATGATGCAGCATTGGGCGCAGAGATCCCAAAGGCTGTAAAGCGCCTGAGTGATTACCCCAAGTTGGGCTCATCCAAGCACATGGACTTAGCCACTTGGAAGCCACGCATGGAGCTTTTGTTTGAGTTCCATAACATCAAGCAACGAGCTTGGGGCACCGTCGGGCTAACTTTCCTTGACAGCTCAGTGCTCTCATCGGCGAAGAACCGACTGAAAGTGTTATACGTGGAAACACCTCAATCGGTCCCTAGACCTCACTGGGAAGACCTCTGCAAGATCCTCATGGACTTGTACGGTAGGGAGTCCGTCTCCCAGCAAGCGTCCAGGCGTGTGTCGAAAATCCGCTAGGGTGACCGCAAGCTTGCGGAATACCTCTAGGATTGGGACAACACCTTGGACAAAATCACTGATGAGGACCGCCATCCCATGTAGCAGATCGTGCAATGGCTCACCAAGAACCTTTCTAACGAGTCCCTTGCTCGTGCTTGTACGCTGGATCCCCAAGGCAAGCCTTGGACCAGTTATGCTGAGCTGCGTGACTTCATCCTCCTGAAGTACAACTCCATGCCGGCCGAGTATGGAGTGAACACGCGCCGCGGCCAGCATCACCAGCATGGAAACAATAAGCGTCAACACTCTCTCCAACGTGGTGAGCGTAAGCTCCCTTGGCACGGGTCAGGTAGTCACAAATCATCCAAGCCGCAGGACAGCCATAAGGAGCGTGCAAATGGCAAGGCCAAGACCGGCACCCTCACCTGCTCCTACTGTGGAAAGACAGGGCACTATGCGTCTGAATGCCGCAAGCGCCAGAAGGATCGTGTTGGTGGAAACACCAATGAACAGGGCAAAGACAAGCAAGATAAGGGACAAGGAAACCACCAGATTGGCAAGTGCGTCAATGGTGTTCGCGGACCAGCAGGCCGTGGGAAGGGGTTTTGAATCCCCTAGTGGCCGGTAGTGGACAACCACTAGGGGCTCTGGCTGAGAGATCCTTGGATGTTGAACGTGCTTTCATGTTCCAAGATGATGATGTGAAACAGTTGGGACGCCTCACTGGGGCTTTGTTTTCTGCTATTTTCTGATCTCCTATGAGCAATGACTCTGTGTATCTCTCTTGCCATTGTCCACTCTTGCATCTCATCGATGATGAATGCTTGCAAAATCACCCTTTCTTGATCGTTTCCACACGATAGAAAGCAAACAAAGTACTTGAGTTGGCAAACGTAGTCCACAAGATGAACTCACTCACGCAAGTGATTGTTGCATTTCCCATCTTTGCGGGTCTGAAGAAAGAACTCTTGAATGGATGGCCACTCTTGTGTGGTGTAAATAAAGGACACCACATGTGGGAGCAAGTGGGTGACTCTATTGAGCTACATCGTAACACAGAACACTTCCGGGTGTACCACTTGCAGGCCAAGCCTCCAAAGAGCTTGTTCACACGCTCCTCACAGGCAGAGATGACAATGCAATTCGCAGGTCATCTGGCTGGGGCACGCGTGCATGTCCTAGTTGACACACGTGCTGATGACGAGTTCATTAATACCTCTCATGTGCGACAGCTAGGATTGAAATGCACGCATTGTGAGGGAAAATTCACCGTCGGTGACGACCGTAAGGTCGATGTACTCGGCACATGTCGGGCAAGGCTCAAGCTAGGAGCTCTCACAACAATCGTCAACTTTATTGTCATTGACTTGACAGATTATTTTGACATTATTTTGGGTGATCCGTGGCTTAATGAGCAGAAGGCGAACACGAGTTGGGTCACAAAGACTCTCACTGTACAAAAAGGCAAGCGTGCCATCATGGTTTTGCCTATGGATCGCTCAAAGCCCTCTCACAAGAGTAAACAATCCTTCCTTACGGCGCTTCAAGTGAAGCGATACTTGCGTAAAGGGCACAACGTGTTCCTAACACAACTTCGTAAGGTCGATGACAACAATCCACCGTCGAGCTCAAGTGATGTCAGTTCTCTCCTTGAAGAATTTTCTGATGTTTTTGGCCCACTCCCGGATGGCCTACCGCCAGAACAGAATGTTGGTCATACGATCCCTCTCGAGCCAGGGACAAGGCCATCGTTTCGGCCCATGTATCGCCTCAGTCCTGCTGAGCGTGAAGAAGCCGAATGAAAGATCAAGGAATACTTGGCCAAGGGATGGATTGAACCCAACAGCTCTCCATTTGGAGCTCCTATCCTCTTTGTCAATAAGAAGGATGGAGGTTTGCGCATGTGTGTTGACTACCGTGCGTTAAACAGCTTGACGGCTAAAAACCGTTATCTCTTGCCAAGGATCGAGGATCTTTTTGACCAACTTCAAGGTACAAAGGTCTTCTCTTCTCTTGATCTGGCTCAAGGATATCACCAAATTCGGATCACTGAAGAAGATGTTCCCAAAAGTGTGTTTCGCACACATCTGGGACATTATCAGTTCCGAGTGCTGAGCCTTGGTCTTACCAATGCCCCAGCGACGTTTCAAGCCACAACGAATCACATTTTTCGTGACCAGTTGGGCAAAACTGCCTTGGTATACCTTGACCATATCCTCGTGTTCTCAAAGAAGCATGAGGAACATGTACAACATCTGCGTACCGTGCTCGAGATCATCCGCAAGGAGAAGTTCTTTGCCAAGATGGAAAAGTGTGCTTTTGCACAACCCGAGCTGCAATACTTCGGCTTCATCGTTGGCAGCGAAGGAATCCGAGTGGATCTTCACAAAGTGCAAGCTGTTGTGGACTGGCCTCAGCCATCCAATGTGGGTGAAATACGAGCCTTATTAGGCTTGGTGAATTACTTCCTTCGCTTCATGCAAGGCTACTCTAGCCTTGTCGCCCCACTCACAGCTCTCACACGTAAAGACATGAAATGGTCATGGTCTGATAAGTGTGAGCATGTATTTGTGCGTGTCAAGGAAATTCTGACATGTGCACCTGTGCTTGCACTCCCGAATCCCGAACAACCATATGAGGTGCTCTGTGATGCATCTATCGTCGGGATAGGGGCTGTTCTTTTGCAAGAAGGACGACCGGTCGCATATGAGAGTCACAAACTCTCAGGCGCTGAGATTCGCTACACCACAGGCGACCAAGAGTTGCTTGCGGTAGTTCATGCCTTGAAGGTTTAGCACTGTTACCTCGAAGGTGCCAAGGGTGGATTCACTGTGGTTACAGACCACAATCCGCTGGTATTCTTTCATTCATAACCCAACATTTCTCGGCGACAAGCTCGTTGGAGCGAGTACTTGCGCAGATTCCACTTCCAGTGGGAATACCGATCCGGTCGTACAAATGTGGCAGACCCGTTGAGTCGCACTCCGGTCAACGCGGTTCTCACCACACTTCAAGCGCGATCCCTTTGCACAAAAGACGTACGGGAGCAGGATGTGCCCAAGCCTGATAACCCCCTACGCCAACCACCAAAACCGACGGCGCATTTCACGCCATTCTTGCAACGTATCCGCATGGGATACTTTGATGACCAATTGTTTGACCAGGGTAACATTGACTGATACGGCCTGGTGGAAGCCTCTGGTCTCTACTGGAAGGGCAACTTGGTGGTTGTGCCCAACTCTGGAAAGCTGTGGGATGATATCCTTTTTGAGTTCCATATCCCAGCAACAGCTGGCCACCTTGGTATAGCAAAAACCGGAAAGGCTCTCTCAGAGCATTATTGGTGGCCTAGATGGTTGTGCGACGTACGCAAGTACATCCAAGCCTGTAACTTGTGCATCCGCAACAATTCGAGCAACAAGGTACCAGCAAGATTGCTGAAGCCCCTCCCAGTGCCTAACTCCTCATGGGAAGAAGTGAGCATGGATTTCATCACTGGCTTACCCGAGACACCTCGTGGCCATGATGCTATCCTCGTGGTGGTCGAATCTTTGACCAAGATGGCACATTTCATGCCCACAACCACGCATGCCACTGCCAAGGAAACAGCACGCATCTTTTGGGACACTCTTGTTCGACAGCATGGACTGCCATTACGCATCATCTGTGATCGAGACAAGTGGTTTTCAAGTAATTTCTGGCAAGCCCTTGGTGAGATCTTTGGCACCCGCCAAAAGATGTCCACTGCTTTTCATCCACAAACGGATGGACAGACTGAATGGATGAACCGAACTCTGGAGCAGATGCTCCGGATGTACGTGGATCCTTCGATGGATGACTGGGATGAGTATCTCAGTCTGGCAGAGTTTGCCTACAACAACTCTGTTCATGAATCCACGAAGCTAACACTGTTCTTTCTGAACTACGGCCTGCATCTGATGGTACCCGTCTCCTTGGTGAGGCGGGGTCGACGGGAATTAGGTACCTTCCGCCCAGGCCTTTGCCGATTGCATGGACACTCTTCATCGCGAAGCACGTGGATACCTCCATGCATCAAAGCAGCGCCAAAAGGCCTATGCCGATGCTGGTTGCCGTGACGTCACATTTTCTGTCGGCGACCAGGTGCTTCTGAGCACAAGGAACATGCGTCTGAAGACGCCTAGAGCAAGGAAGATCCTCCCCAAGTGGGTCGGACCATTCAAGGTCACTCACAAGATTGGTGAGGTTGCTTATCGTCTTGCTCTTCCAAAGGTCATGAAGATCCATGACGTGTTTCATGTCAGTTATCTCGTACCTTATGCAGCATCAGGAACGGTTTAGCCTCCGCTTGTAATGCTCGCAAGTGACGATCAGTACGAGGTACATGGACTCCTCCAACACCGCGAACGTACACACGATAAACATGTTGTGAAGGAATACCTCGTGAGCTGGGCCGGTTGTGGACCTGAACACAACAGTTCGGAGCCTGAGAGTCGTGTCCCGACCGCTATGATCAAGGACTATTGGCAAGACCAGGCTGCTTGCTTTCGCACTCGTGCCCCCGGGGGTACCACCCTGGCACAAGCCCCACGCAGGGAACCTTCACCTGTCAGAGGACAGACAAGAGCATTACAGCGGCGATCTCGGACGCATGGGGATGCTCAGGCTGATGGTCGCAAGGACGCTCCTTGCAAAAGGAGGAGGAAGCATTAGCCGTGAAAATGTTTCATGTGAAATTGGCTGATCTATGCATGATCTTGTGCTCGTGAAGGATATCAATCTCAAACATTTTGAGTTTTCTCTCCCTGTACAATGGCGCATGATCCAATGGATGCACCTAAGGAATATTTTGTTCACCAACAAAGCATGTCTCCTCCCCCCAACAACTACTCTAGACCCTCCTGAACCGAGAACGGTTCACAGTAGAGGGGGAGGAATGTAACAAACCTGGCATAATATAGGTCAGGTTGTTACGAGGTATGGACCGGCACCATTCCTAAAAATGGTCTGCCGCGTCCTCATTCTTGAATTACGGGGTTAACCCCAGCTTCGGTCGACTGGACGGCGAGGAGAATTCCTCGCCGACCAGCCTTGCGAACCGGAAGCTTCAAAGAAGCTTCCGATTTACAGGAGGGCGTCCGGATAGTGCCTCGCACTATCCGGCCGCCGCTCGAGGTCTCGCGACCTCCAGCGGCGTACGCGAGCCCATCGCGGATATTTGCGATGGGTTGCGCAGGGCCTGCGCAGTCGCATTGGGCATGACCCAATGCGATATCGCAAGGACCCCCACCCCATCGAGGGGCTTCTCACGAGGTCCCTCGCCATGGCGAGGGGGCTCGCGAGGGGCCACCGGTGGGCGTTCCGACGGGACCACCCCGCAGAGTGCCACCTCCACTCGGTGGCGTGGAAAACACGTTTTTATAAACGTGTTGGCCATGCCATCGGACGAGGGGCGCCGAATGGTGGCAAAATACCCTCTCACGCGCGAAGATATTTTACCACCACCTCCCCATCCCTAATCACGCCAGAGACTTAGCATTTCTACGTGGACAACATAATATTGTTTAACGGGTTGACTCGACGAGAGAAATCTATCTAGTCGAACCACGTCAACCCGTCCACAAAATGGACGGATAAAATAATATCCTCCATCCTCCCTCTTGGGTTGCCCTATGACGAGAATGGACTCCGCGCCCCGACCTTGGTCGGGGCATACTTGTGAGAGGATTCATTTGTGAGAGACAACACTTTACGGCAAAGTTAATCTCCACGACCAACCTACGCGATTGCCATGAGCAATCGGGTCCCGAGGGCTCACTCACCCACAGAGGCTCGCACCCCGTTTCACCCACCGTGTTACAGTATATGTATATGTATATGTATATGTATATGTATATGTATATGTATATGTATATGTATATGTATATGTATATGTATATGTATATGTATATGTATATGTATATGTATATGTATATGTATATGTATATGTATATGTATATGTATATGTATATGTATATGTATATGTATATGTA
>SZWC01008338.1:72774-83816 GCA_023375785.1 Penium margaritaceum
GGGGGGGGGGAAGGCCGTCTCTTGCAACACCTTGTCTTCTAAAAAAATTCCTGTTGCGACTGATGCCCCTTTTGGCAACAAATTCTGAGATCACATGCACTAAAACCTGCAAAAAAACCATCGTTTCTATGGTTCAATGGTACTTTTTTGAGGTTACAACAACACACAAGAGCATACTGTGGACTAGCATTCAGACACGCTCTCAATCACTGCATGCCAATGGTCTGTGACCCGGCAGTAGAGCGGTGGTTGCAATCCTTGTGCCAAACATTGACCTCACCGAGGATTTCAAGGTGATCCAGGGTCGAACATAGGCCCTTTCACCTTGAAATTTCGGGTTAAAAATGAGGAGGTTTAAGTCAACACTGAGGGAAAGCTATGACACATGACAAGGTACGACATGAGACAAGCAATGATTGTCCTTTTGCTGAGCTCGTGATTGCCACCATGCTCGACAGACGGCAACCATACACTTCCAGGAACCACTCATGAACTGCTACTTCCAGTTGCTGGGACGGTGCATCAGTGAATTTCAAGAAGAGTACAACAGACGGTTGAAACTAATGGCACTTTTTCGCAAGAGAACCAACTCACCCTGAACAGATTGTGCAAGCGTCGCACGATTTAACTGATGACGACCTACCTGACTGAAGGCTGAACGAAAGAAACAGACTCAACAAGAACGCTGTTTGCCTTGCCGTTTTGGAATCCAAAACAGCAACGTAAGCAGCAGGTTGTCGTCCCGATGGTGGGCAGTGCCGAAAAGCAGATTATCCCTTTACTGAGTCGCCGCAGGCTTCCTGCATTGCAAGGCACCCTTCTCGAAATCTGTGTCACACACAACACAAACTGAGGAAAGACATCCTTCGAGGAGCGCACTGGATCAGAGAGTCTGCTCATCGAACAACAAGTTGAAGACGAGGCATCTTCACACAGACCTAAGACGTCAAGGCAGGACTGCACTGGGAGCCTCACCTGCAGCAGCACAGCGCAGCGCAGAGGTGGGATTAGATGTCCTCAAACGCTTTGCAAAGCGTTTCAGGAATTTTAATCCCACTGCACTGTGAGCCTCACCTGCAGCAGCACCGCGCAGAGGTGCGGCAGCCCCAGCGCGAGGAACGGCGCAGACAGCCACTGGTTCCACACAAACTCCGGGTCCGGCTCGTGCACCGCATGCGGGCTCGGGAAGGGCCGAGTGAGGTCGCACGTCTCGCAGTAGAAGTGGAGGTCGTTCACCTGGGTGTCCAGGAGATCCACCGCCGCCTTGGCCTCGGCCTTGGGGAGGGGCAGCTGCGAGCGCAGGGGCATCTTCACCCACTGGCTCTCCACCACCGTGTACATGCAGTCTCCAGAGGGCAGCGACCGCACCGACGGCCGGACCCTCGTGGCCAGTAGAATCGCGGCCTGCTGTCCCAGAGCCGCGTACCCCAGCACTGCCCTCCCGTGCGTGATGCTCTTGCATGCTGCGGCTGCTGCCCCTCCTCCCACTCCTCCCACTCCTGCAGCTGCTGCTGCTGCAGAAGTTGTCAGCCCAGTGACAGGAAAGCCCATCCCTCCACCGCCAGCTGCTGCTGACATCGTCAACCCGGAAGCCAGGAACGCTGATGTGGCACCTGTACTGCTCATGTGGCATCTGGCTGACGTGGCAGCAGCAGCCACTGCTTCCTCTTCGGAACCAAAGAGGTCGATGCCCCGTGTGCCAGAGTGGCGCAGGGCTCCCGTGGTGGGGTCCACAGAGAGGAGGTAGGTGTGCGGATGGGACGAGAGCGAGATGGAGACGAAGAACACGCCTGGATCAAACTCTAACACCTTCACAGACGTCTCCCGTGTCCCACGCCAAGCACCTGCAGGCCAAGGAACAAGATGGAGACAGAGAAAGAGAGTGTTATCATGGCTCGACCGTGAAAGAATTGAGGACTGTTGGAAGGCATGGGAAGGACTGCTGCACATGACACATCACTCATGGATCCATGGAGTTCGAATGGGGTGAAAAGAAGGTGACCCGAGGACGTGCGGGGAAAAGACTGGTGAGAGGCCATGTGAAGGTACAAGAAGAGAGAGAAGTCTCGTCTGAGCACGGAATCTCTCCATGCTAGCTGCAATTCCCAGTCTGTGAATGACTGGGTATTCTTCAGACCAGGTTGCACAAACTTGACAACAAACCCCAGCCAAATGGCCAGGCTCGACTGCAACAGGATGAGAAGGCAACAGGGTGAAAACGCGTGAAGGCCAGAAGGCGAGAAGGCGAGAAGGCGTGAAGGCCAGAAGGCGTGAAGGCCAGAAGGCAAGAAAGCGGGAAGGCGAGAAGGGAAGAGGGAGAGAAGGGAAGAAGGCGAGAAGGAGAGAAGGCGAGAAGGAGAGAAGGCGAGAAGGAGAGAAGGAGAGAAGGCGAGAAGGAGAGAAGGAGAGAAGGCGAGAGGGGCAGCGAACGTCAGTTGCCCCTTTGCTTCTGAGTGCCTGCAGCCACTGAGAACAATTCTGTCATGCTACTGGCGGCGTTGAAAAGTCTGAAAAGTTTCACAGAACGTCTAAGGAGTTCATACACAGCAGTGTGTCCACAGCCTCTCTAAGAAGAACTGGCCGCAGCAGACTTGCAATTGGTGGTACTCATGGTGTCAAGGTATTTTTTGCTTAGACGTTTTGCAAAACGTCTCAGCAGACTTGCAATTGGTGGTACTCATGGTGTCAAGAAGCAACTTGGAAAGCGGAAACGAGGTCCTTGGCGTATTCCGGGGCATCGCAGCATTTCAAGGAAGCTTCTCGAGCAGCTTCCCAAGGAAACCTCTCTTGGGTCTTCAGAAACTGCCATACCCAGAAGCTTCTTATGCAGCTTCACCACTCTGAGGAAAGACTGAGAAAAGCTTTGCTTTGCTTGCACCGACATCAGAGCCGCTTCCCCACATGCATGGGAACCGGTGGGTAACACGCTCACACAGTTTTCTTAGGCGTTTCGGAAAACGTCGACGACAACTACATGCTGCCCTTGTGCATGAGGTTCAGTGGCACACACGCACACGGAGCAAACCAGCTGCAGCACGCCACGCGTCAAGTCCAACCGATGCGAAAGAACGACTGCAGCTTAAACAGGTTGCGCGAACGCGAACCAACTTTGACACCACACTGCGGGTCTCACTCATGTTTTTGTTTTTGTTTTTGTTTTTGTTGTTGCTGTTGCACAGAAACCAACCTGCAGGGCCACGCCTGGGTGCACACCCGGCTGCCACGCCCACACCCCCGTCGCGGGTTGCGCTGAAACTCGCCATCGTCGCCGTCGCTGTGCTTCAAACTTCAAAAAACGGTTCCTCTGCGAACATCCCCAGGCTAGGTCATTCTCGGACGTCGGCCGTTGGGATGCATTGCCGGAGAAACGCGCGCGCGTGACAGTCCTGACCTCGCGCAAGCGCGGGGCCTACCAGCTTGTCGCAGCAAGGCGACTGTGCTCGCATGCGAGGGACCCGCGGATCGGCTGTTTAAGGCAGCGCACTCAGGCTGACTGCGGAGCCACCAACCTAAATCCGTCCGGTCTTTCAATTCAAACCACTTTCAGAATCGTAGTAGCCACTGTAGGAGCACGCCGCAGAAGCAGCGGTAGCTTGCGCTGGCAGTCCTGCACATGGGTCAAGGGACGACACAATTGCAAGCCGGGAACTAGGCGCGAGGCAACATCCAACGTCCGAAGCAGACGCCCGTGCCACGGCCTTGCACAACGATCTCCAGTCTCCACAGTTTTTACCACTTCCGCAGATGATCTCCTGTCCCGAATCTGGTGCACAGCTGGGCAGTGTCGACAGAAGATGCAGAGCAGAGGCAAATTGGTGCCTGAGAAAATCGCGTCATATGTAGTCTCGCGCGATGGCCATCCACAAAGCTGACGACCGACTGCGGCAGATGTGCAACCATATCCCCATACCGTGCCGCAAGATGGCTCGTTCCGAGATGCCACCGTGAGGTAGGTCCTGCTGTCGTCAACATCATGTGGCAGCGGGCCTTCCGCTGGTTGTTATGAACATAGTGACATCACTATTGACTCTGTTTTACTCATCGCCGATGGCATGCATGAGACATCCAGCCCGCATACAGCTGATGATCGAAGGCTTGAGGGCATGGCAAGGGAGAGGGGAGGACTACTATGCCTGAAGCATAGATATTCAACCCGGAAAATGGGGCAGAACATGATTTGGGAATTTGGGACACTTCATAATCAGCGGTAAATATCCTCACATTACAAGTGTCGAGTTCGTCTAACACATATATACCATGTAAAGAATGAGAATGAGGCATATGTTGGGTCATTGGTGCTCCACCCGAGCAACGCATGTGGGGTCGCATTGTGAGTGGCTGATTCGAGAATATCGAGACGCGGATTTATAGAGATCCAACGCGGTCTAGAAGTCGACCGAACAATATCGAGACACTTGTTCGCGACACTTTTTTCGTCAAGAAGGTGGTCGAAGTTGTCCGAGGCTTCGAGAACGGAGCGTTTTCGAACAAGGCAGTTGGCCAAAATGCCTGGTACCTAACACTTCCTCACCTTTAGTCGCGTCACCCTGACTTGTTACGCTGTTGTGGCCGGTACCGGCAGAAATAGCTGTCAATGAGATGATTGACGTCTCGTAGATTATCGTAGGGCTCCCAACTGTTGTGTGTAACGTCGTAGCCATGCCACTAAACTTGTTTTTCTGTAGTCTTCTCACGTCTGAAGTGTCCGAGGAAAGTAACAGTTGGCGAAAACCTCAACTCTAATGAAGATCGCTGTCGAGTTGTGGTTCATCACCCCTCTTTTAAACACTTCATTACATATATGTACTACTCCATTATCTTCACTTCCTAGAATTCTACTAGAATGTATATACCTATTACATCATTAGTTTCTTAGTGTACAAATGCAATTTTATTTCCAGATCAAAAAATAATCATGTACAATGAATTATAATTTGTTCTTCTCCGTTATTTTTATAAATAGAATCAGTCATTTTTTGGGTTATCTATTTGTGTCTTATGAATATCTTAAGGCCACATTTGTTCTACATAGAATGTGATCAAGATCTGGAAACAGAATTGAGTTCAATCGAACGAGCTGTGGCTCCTTTGCTCTGATACCAAGAGCAACTTCCTAGAACCTTCCTGACCGCTTGCCACTTAACTAAGCGTCAGCGCTGAGTGAGTGTGTGATGACAGTCACAAGTCATGCACGAAACTGCACGGGTCTGGGTAGGGACAAGTACAGAGTGTCAGGAAGCTCAAATTGAATATAATTGCAAAGAGAAATGACAACTCACAAGTACACACCATAAATAGCTCCCACGGCGCACGGCGGGTGACGCACGCGACAGTGTCAGTTTGTCCTAAAACCGGCCCAAAAACAATGTTTTGGCCTTAACTATGCGCACAGGTATCCAAACGTAACATCGTTTGAACCCAGAGATGCAAAATCTCGAGCCGAACGCTACAATTGGTCACACCCAAAAGTATGGCATCGATTGGTGGACACAAAAAGCAAAAAATGTAGATCGGGCTCGACAGCCAGTCCACCGAGAAAACTCCAACGCCTAGAGAAAAACTGCAAAGCACCCCGGCAAGCACCCGGGACATCGTGGCTGCTGTCCGGCAGCTTCTGGTGGGTGGAGCCTCCACTCGTCGACGCCAGTTGGGTCCGCATCAAGAATCATGTTGTCGTGCTCTCCAGTATTACTGCTCCATACCACCAGTATGGGGTATACGGGTAATCACCATGGTCTTCGCTCGTGACGGGTGGAAAGCCACACAAACCAACCCTCCCCCCGGCTGACACAGCCGTCACCACAATAAACACCAACCACATTACAAGGTCTCCTCGTGACAGTGGTGCAACCCACCAAGTGCCGGTGTCTCGACCATGCAAGAAGTTAATCATTTGCCCATGTGCCAAACATCATGGAAGGGGTACAGAGCAACAAGATCTCCTCCTAACCACGGAACATGTCTCCGGGTGTCCTGGTCTCGACCACATCTGCTTGCATGCATGGAGCATACAGAACACGTGGAGGAAATGGGTCTCCACGCCACACGAGTACAACTCACCAGGTGCACGGGTCTCGACCAGCATAACCTCGTCCAGAGCATCGTGCTAGACCCAAACTAACCATGCTATCCTCATAAGGATGTCAGGCCAAAGCTCACACACTAACACATTTGTCGTACATAGCATGTGAGCAAGATCTAGAAATAGAATTGAGTTCAGTCTTCACAGGAGAAAAGGGCATCCAGTCATTTTTCTTAAAGTTCGCAAGTGCTGCAAGCATAATTCGCTAGAAGTCAATTTTCCCTCCTCCCCCCCACCCAAGACACTGCGAGTGTATTGGGGGAGTGTATTGAAAAGTGTATCTTGCACACGCTAGAAAATGTACACAAGTACATTTTTGCACTCGTGAACGAAATCGACCTCCCTCCATATACACTACTTCATATCCCCCCCCACACACTTCGACTTCAGAGGGGGAGATGCGAGTTGTCCCACCCCCCCCCCATAAAACCAGTGAAATGTATCTGGCGAGTGTATTGGTAAGTGTAGTGGATAGACAACAAAAGGCATACACAAGTGTATTATTTCGTAAAGACATGACAATAATGTAGAGCGTCGATCTGAATATCTCGAAGGTTATCAGAAAAGCAAAACATAACAACTTGTTTACGCGCATTATTGGTTATGGAAACTTTGCGAGCTATTTAACGGCACCTCGACGGGTAGTCTCCCCCCTCTCCACCCCCCTCCCCAAGACATAGAGGAGTGTATCGGTGGGTGTATCTTGTATACGCTCGAAATTGTACACAAGTGTAAAAATACACTTGTGTAAAAAATTGACCCCCCTTTAGATACACCACCCAATACATCCCTCCAAAACACTTTTACTTTGGGGGGGGGGGGGGAGTTGGCCCCACCCTCCGTAAAGACTATAAAGTGTATCTGGCGAGTGTATTGGGAAGTGTAGCGGATAGACAACGAAAAGAATACACAAGTGTATTCTTTGTAAAGAAACTATAGTACATGCGAGCGACGATCTGGGTATCTCAACGGTACTAAAAAAAAGTGGTAACTGGCTTACGTGCATCATTTGCCATGGGTACTCTGCGAGTTATGAAACGACATCCCGATGGGTAGTCCCCCTTCCCCTCCAATATACCGCAAGTGTATTGGGGGGGTGTATTGGGAGGTGTATCTCGTATACACTAAAAAATGGACACAAGTGTATCTGTGCACTTGTGTACAAAATCGACCTCCCTCTAGGTACACTACCCAATACATTCTTCCAATACACTTTCACTTGGGAAGAGGGGAGGAGTTGGCCCGATCCGCCCCAAAAGACTGAATTGTATCTGACGAATGTGTCTGAAAGTGTAGTGGATAGACAACAAAAAGAATACACAAGTGTGTTTTTTGTAAAGACACTACAGTAGATGCGGAGCGTCGATTTAAGTATCTCAATAGTACTCAGAAAAGGAAAAAATGGTACCTGGCTTATGCGCATCATTCGATATGGGATTTATCCACTCCCCTTTCATGCATCTGGTGGCTTTTGAATTCTTCACTCTGGAGCTATCCACCACATGACACGTGTTCCTTCCTCATTTGTTTCGCTCAGCCTCGTTGGTTTTGTTCGCTTTGTGCACACTGGCTTTGGTCAATCACTCCCTGTACAAGGCGTTGGTGTCATTCGTTTCATGGATCCAACTATCGCTCTTTTCCTTCCTCATGTGTGATACGACCTTACTTTGGAGCTCAACCTGTTTTCGATGCCATCTCTGGAAGGTCAAAATATGGACTTCTTCTCTGTTGGTAAAGTCTGTCTGCGTCCCCATGTCGCCCCGTCCTGCGTGGGGTTAAGTGTGAGAAACTCTATCACGTGTCCCTATTCTCCCCTCTTGTCGCCTTTATTGGTACGCATCTTGTCCATGTTGCTCCCTCTATCTCCCCTCATCTTGTTCACTTGTTGCGCTACCATCTTGTACATGTGCACAGGAATGCCATCTCCAACATGCTTCGCCTCGAGCTTGCTCTAGCATTGTGTCCCTCTACCTTCCCTCTCCCTATCATGCTAACTGTCTTGACTGTGCTCAGGGAAGATGCATCGCTCGTCCCTCTCTGACTCCGTGTCCTATTACAGTTATGGCCTTGACCGTGTTCATGTTGATGTAATGGGTCCCCTTCCCCATGACCTTCTTAGGGATGGTTTTCATTATGTCTTATGTCTTACTAAAGATTTCTCTTGCTTTTGCTGGGTCTTCTCTCTTCGTTACAAGAGTGACGTCTCCTCTACCATTCAAACCTTGCTTGCCCAACCTGAGCACCCCTGTCAGTGTTCCATACGCATCTTTTGTAGTGATTGGGGAGGTGAGTTTCTTGGTCCCACCGCTCACTTATTTGCATCCAAGGGGGTGTGTCTGGAGACCTCTGCTCCTTACACACCCCAACAAAACAGCATCTCTGAGTAATGGAATCGGACCCTGGCTGACATTGTCCGTACTCTCTTGTCAAATTCTAACCTGCCCATGCTCTTTGTGTTTGAGGCCATGAGTAATATGACCTGGATCTGGAATCGTGTCCCTCATGGGCCTCTTTCTCATACCGACACATCTTGTGAGTACTGGTCTGGCTCCCGTTTTGACCTTCGTCTTGCTTGGGTCTGGGGTAGCATTGCCTTCGTTTGGTTGCCTGATGACATACGTGATGGCAAGCTATTCCCTCGGCGTTGCCTTCGTCCTTTTCTAGGCGCATGTCCTCAGTCCAAGGATTGACGTTTTTGGGACCCAGTGCGCCAGCGGGGCTTCGAGTCTCGGGATGCGTTGCTCTTTGAATCATTGTTCCTTCACGACCTTGACCGTCTTTCACCCACTGCCTCCCTCCTTCCGCTCTCTCATTTGGAGGGGGGAGTCGGTCATGTTTCTCTTGTTGCTCCTGTACTCCCTCCAGCCACGATCCCGCGGTATGCACCCTTGACTCTCCCGCATTCATCAGGCTATACGCCCATAGCGTCTGCTCGTCCACCTTGGGCATAGCTTGCATAGTCCCCTGTTGCTCAACTGGCATGGATGCGCTCGGCCTGGCCACTGGTGTTGTCCATCCCAATTTTTCTCTGTGTTATGCATTGCTCACCACCGATCATACACTTATAGTGGCTGTTGCTGCCCCTAGCACCATTGTTGAGTTTCATGCTGCGACTGGCATCGCACCTCTCACACATGGGCCTATCACGATGCGTCAGGTACGCGTAGCTCCTATTGCTCAGCAGTGTAAAGCCGCCACGTACGACAAGCAAAAAGCTCTTGTCGATCATGGTATGTACAAACCGGTTGATCTACCACAAGGGAGGAAAGCCATTGATGCACAGTGGGTCTTTCGATGCAAGTACAAGCCTGATGGGATGCTTGACAAGTACAAGGCACACCTCACTGCCAAGGGATTCTCCAAAGCCCTTGATGTCGACTTTGATGGGGTGTTTTTGCATGTTAACCGTCACACTATGGCTCGAACGCTTCTGAGTCTTGTATCTCAGTACGATTGAGAGATAGGAAAGATGGACGTCAACAACGTCTTCCTACAATGGTAGCTGGATGAGGAAATCTACATGGTCTAGCCTCCTGGATTTTCCGATGGCACCTACAAAGTCTCGCGATTGTGAAAGACCCCTTATGGCTTGAAGCAGTTACCTCGATGTTGGAAGCAAGAGATCACATTGACTCTTGAGAAGGGGGGTTAACAACGCAGGTTGGTGGATCCCTCTCTCTTTGTCACCTCCTCGTCATCTCCCTTTTTTGTCATCCTTGTCTAAGTAGATGACTTGTTGATCTTGTTACCCAGTTAGGAGGACATCAGGTCGGTGAGGTCCTTCTGCAGTCCAAGTACAAAATGAAGGATCTAGGACCAGCTCATGTGTTCCTGAGGATGGAGCTGGAGTGTGATCGCTCTCATTACATGCTCCACGTGCACCAAGCTGCCTATGTCTGCAACCTAGAGGAACGTTTTGCCTCTCTATTCAAGACTGTACCCATGGCATCCACACCCATGACCCAAGCTGGATAGAGGATGCAAAAGACACTCCATGTTTCAAAGCTTGGGGAGGTGGTTGATGTCACTGACTAACTTCGTTTGATTGGATCCCTCATGTACCTAGCGACGATGACCAGGGTAGATGTTGCCTGCGCTATGAACTTTCTTGCACAGCTCTCATAGTGCCCGAGAGCACATCACATGGAGGGTACATTGCATATTGTCAGATGTGTGTTTTCCATTGTCCGCACTGGTCTCTGCTATCGGGCACAGTCGTCAGTCGTGGTTGAAGGCTACACATCAGTGATTAAGCTCATGATGATGATGCTCGCACCCACACGGGCTACATCTTCCTTGTTGGTGGGACCACTATGTCGTGGAAGATGGGAAAGCAGGATTGTATTGCATGCAGCTCTAGCAAAGCTGAGTATGTTGCTTTTGGCGCCAGCACGTGTGAGAGCATTAGGTTGTGTTGCTTGTTGCAATAGCTACGTGTTCTCATTCATTGCATCACATTGTGCTACAATAATCAAAGGACCAAGGCAATCGCTGAGCATGATGGCATGCACCACACTGACATTAAGCATATCAATGTTGAGCATCATTTTGTGCGAGAGAGAGTGGATTCAGGTAATATCCAGATCATCTTGGTTGACACTTGACAATAGAAAGTTGACTTCTTCACAAGGCACTTGGCAGTAACGTCTTCAAGACAATAATTCATGTCGTTGGCCTATTTTGTGCTCGTGATACTCTCGCTTTAGTGCTCGTTCGTGTGCATACTTGTGTGCAGTCTCGTTGGTCACGCCTTGTGACATTCATGTTAGTTATAACGGGCTGGATCTCCAGCTCCTGCTCTGAAGTCGTCGTCGGAGTTCGCAAAATGGCGTTCTCAGTCCGCGTCAGGGGTTTACCCCCTTCGCGAGACTGAGGGGCAATCGTCATCAACGACCCAGAGCAGGGAGACTCGAATATTTCGAGTCTCCGGAGGCCCATTTCCGTTTTTACCTAACCCCCT
>SZWC01008339.1:34332-46585 GCA_023375785.1 Penium margaritaceum
CCCAGTGCATGTTCCTGGAGGAGTCGCACCTGAGACAGATTGAGGGCGTGTCGCAGAAGACGTGCCTGGCCCTCCTGGGTGCCAAGGCGTGGCCTCCGTGGTCGCCTGGGGGGCAGGTGGTGGAAGAGGAGGGGAAAAAGGTGAAGGACGAGGAGGAGGAGGACAAGGTGGAAGCAGAGGAGGAGGGAGGGGAAGAGGAGGAGGCGGAGGAAGAGGAGGAGGCGGAGGAGGAGGCGGAGGAGGAGGCGGAGGAGGAGGCGGAGGAGGAGGCAGCGGAAAAGGAGAAGGAGGAGGGAGAGGAAGAGGCGGCGGTTCACCTGCCCAAGGCTCTACCTGCCCTTGGTGCCCCTCCTGCTGCTTCAACCCCTTCCGTCAAGGCAGTGGCGCACTTGGCGATACCTGCACCTCCGACCGCTCCCCTGTGTGCGCCTGGGTCGGCGTCGGGGGAGGAGCCAGGTTCAACGGCTGGACCGTCACGGCAGGCCAAAGTGTGTGGGCTTGGGAGCAGGGGCCTGTGCAAGCAAAGGCACGCAAAGGAGTGTGAAAACCCCAACCAGGTGAAGGTGAAGGTGAAGGTGAAAGTGAAAGTGAAGCGGGAAGAGGTGGAGGAGGCAGCGCTGGTGCCTCGTGTGGGTCCCGCGCCTTCTGCTCTGCCTGCTGGCACTGCTGCTTGCGCGGCTTCGGCTGCTGGGGACACTGCGGCTGCCCCCGCCGCTGCCGCCGTCGCCGCTGCTGCTCCTACTTCTGCTGTTGCTGCTTCTCCTGCGCGTGCTGCTGGCTGTACGGTCGACGTGTCTGTCGCAACAGCTTCTGCAGCTGGCACCTCGGGTGTGGGCGGCGGCGTGCAGGGCGGCGTGCAGGGCGGCGTGCAGGGCGGCGTGCAGGGCGGCGTGCGGCGCAGCGGCAGGGTGCTGCCCGCGTGCACGCCGCCCAAGCAGCCGGCTCGTGCCAGACAGCGCCCGAGCGATGCTGGCGGAGGGATGGCCTGTGGTCTCCCTGCTTCCGTGCGCATGACGGCCGGTAGGGAGGGAGGGGCCGCCGGGGGTGGAGCGGTCGCCCGCCCTGCTCTGGCCAGGAGTCTGGTCAGAGAGGGCACGGCGGTGCAGTCTCTTTCGTCGGGGAGGGCCCCATCGGCAGGGGCCGGCCTTCTGTCCTCGTTCAAGACCGCTGGCGGCAGGCGGGCCAAGGCGGAGGGAGGCAGTGCGCTGCACGCTGCTGCCGGCGCTGGAGCTCTGGCCCCAGCAGGGGTCGTGTGCAAGGCGGAGCAGGGTGCGGACGTGGTGGAAGGAGCGGGATCGCAGCAAACTCGAGCCCACGCCCGGCTGAGGGGGGCTTGCCGATCGCCCAGTCTGCCGGCTGCTGCCGGAGCCAGCCCTGTGACCCCGGCCCGCGCTGCGCCTCCCCCCCATGCTGCGTGCTCGACGTCGGCCGCCAGCCAGGGTAACTCTCCCCTTTTGGCCGAAGCAGCGCGGAGGGGAGCGGCGGAACGGGCGATGGGCAGGAAGTCGTCGAGAGCAGTCGAGGGCCACACTCGGCTGGCTTCATCTCCCGGGCCAGCAGAGGGTCTGCTGCAGCGGCTGAACTGTGGGCCTGCCACGCCTGCTGCTGTGGAGGCGCCCCCGGCGGGCGGCAGGAGCGGCGTGGAGGCGGCAGGCGGCAGCAGGACTGGCAACAGGGCGGTGTGTGGCCTGAGTGGCGTGGACGTGCTGGTGGGGATGAAGTCTGCGGCTGTGCTCAAGGCTGGCGCCGCCGTCCTCGCCCACCATGGCCTCACGGCCGGCGCAGCGCGGGTGCAGGGAGGTGCGGTTGGAGTGGCGGGAGGTGGCGCAGGTGGAGGATGCGGCGGCGGAGGAATTACGCTCATGTCAAGTCAACGGCCAGGGTGGGGAGGCAGAGGAGGAGGATGTACGGAGGAAAACGTGGGTCTTGCAGGAGAAGCACCAAAAGGATCAAGCCTAGCAGCAGAAGCAGCTGCTTCAGCAGCAGCAGCAGCAGCAGCAGCGGCAGCACCAGAACTACCATTGCCACCACCTCCAGCACCACCATCTCCAGCATCCCCGCGTCAAACAGCTGTAGCCACAGCAGCAACAACAGCAACGACAGCAGCAGTAGCAACAGCAGCAACGAAAGCAACAACAGCAGCAACAGTAGCAACAACAGCAGCAGTGGCAACAGCAGCAACAGTAGCAACAACAGCAGCAGTAGCAACAGCAGCAATAGTAGCAACAACAGCAGCAGTGGCAACAGCAGCAACAATAGCAACAGCAACAACAACAGAAGCAGTAGCATCATTAGCAACAGCAGCAACAGCAGTTCTAGGTAAAGCATCAGGAGGGGCAGCAGAAGCAACATCAACAAGAGGAGCAGGAGCAGGAGCAGAAGCAGAAGCAGAAGCAGCATCAGGAAGCACAGCAACAGACGCGGCAGCACAAGGGGAGAAAGGAGCTCTGGCAAAGGGAGCAGCGGAAGCAGCAGAAGCGGTGTCAAAGGCAGCAGGAGGAGCAGGGATGAGCAATGAATCCGCAGAGGGCGCCTGCATGGCGAAGGCACACCGGGGCTCCACAAGTTCCGACGGCCATCATCAAACAGGAGCCTTGGCTGCGGGCTTGATGGCCGAATCCCAGCTGGCTCACGATTGCACCATGCCTGCCTTGACCTGCCAACCGCTGCTGCACTGCCCTGCTGCTGCCGCTGCTGCTCCCGCTGCCGCTGCCGCTGCCGCTGCCGCTGCCGCTGCCGCTGCCGCCGCAGGTGCAGCTGCGGGTCAGGCTGCGGGCGGTGCTGCTGGCGCGGGCGCGCCGAGCGCAGTGAAGGGGCGCACGCGGCTGCGCAAGGCGCTAAGGCCCAAGCGGCTGGATGAGGCGTGGCTGTTGGCGGAGAGCAGGGACAGGCAGCACACGCAGACGGGTGGTGGTGAAGGAGGGCTGGCCGGGGATGCTGGTTGCGGAGGAGGAGCTGGAGGCGGGGGAGGAGGAGGAGGAGGTGGAGAATCGGATGGTGTGGGGTGGGGTGAGGTTGCAGCTGGGAGTGGGGTGGGGGAGACAGATGGCAGTGTGGTGGGGAGGGCAGGTGGGGCGGGTGGTCATGTGGATGCGCATGCGCTGGAGAGTGAGGCGGTGGATGCAGGCGCAGATGGTGGGGTGTGCGGTGGAGTGCACGATGGGCTCTGCCGTGGCGTTGTGGCACAGGGTGGTGTGTTGGCTGACGCGGTGGCCTGCCGTGCTCATGGCTGCGAGGGAGCAGCAGCGCTGGCAGGGGCACGGGTGGTGGTGGAGAGTGCCTGTGAGACGAGCGACGGTGGGGTTGTGGAGGGAGACACTCATGGCGGTGCGGGGTCAGAGAAGTCCTTGTCGCTGCACTGGCGGTGGCGGCAGCAGCAGCAGCAGCAGCAGCAGCAGCAACAACAAGAGCAACAGCAGCAGCAATCGCTAGAGCAAGTGGACAGGGAGAAGCAAGGGGAGGAGGAGAAGGTGCAGAAGGATGGAGATGTGGGGGAGAAACAGAAGCCACATGATCAACATGTCCAGCATGAGCAGAAGCAGCAGCAGGAGCAGCAGCAGCAGCAGGAGGAGAAGGAGGAGGAGGAGGAGGAGGAGGAGGAGGAGGAGGATGAGGTTGGCGACAGAAACACAAGGAAGCAGCGACAAGTGGTGGGGGAGGAGATGCAGCTGCGTTGGGAGGAGGGTGATGGGCCATGTCAGCAACAGCAGCAGGGAAGGCAGCAGCAGCTGCAGCAGCAGAATGAAGCACAAGAGCATGTGGGAGAGCAGGGAGACCTCGTGAACGAAGAGCAGCAGCCAAGGCCTTCCCTGAGCGCTGCTGCTGCTGCTGCTGCTGCTGCTGCTGCTGGGCACGGTCGGGGGAGAGGGAGGTGGTGGCGCGGTCGGCCGCAGCGGCGGTTCCCCGTGGGCGCGTACAGGTGCCGGCGCCGGTGGAACGGCTGCGTGTACATCGACCGCAAGGTGTTTGGCGTGGGCCACTGGCCCAACCTGCGTGCCGCCGCCGCCGCCGTGGAGTCGGCGCGCCTCGTGACCGGGATGGTGACGAGGGAAGAGTGCATTTTCTTGAGGGAGGAGGAGGCGGAGGAGCTGCGGGGGATAGAGAGGGAGGAGTGCTTGCAGATGTTGGCGGATGCGTTGTGGCCGCCGTGGAGGGAGAAGGGGATGAGGAGGGGGAAGAAGAGGAGGAAGGGCTAGGAGCTCTTGGCCGGTTTTTTTTTGCGTTTTGGATGTTCTTGGCCGTTTTGGACGTTGTGGACGTCCTGGGAGATAGCCTGACAAGCGCTGGGATTGGCTGGCTTGGTGCTGTTTGGGATGCACAAGGAGAACCACACGCCACGGCCCACTGGCATGGTCAAGAAGGCGTGTGCGACCCACAAGGAGAACTGGTGGCATGCGCGTGCGTGGCTGACCCGCCCGAGTACGTGTCTGGCGTGGGCCGCTGGGTCTCGAGCCAGGCTGCCGTCGCCACCAAGTGCGAGGCTTGTGAAGGTGAGGGTGGAGAGAGTGCACTGCACACTCCCTCCCAGGCTTAACCTCGTCCCTCCATCTCAGGGCCATGCAGAGGTGCTGAAATGGGACGGGGTAGGGTGTTTGAGTAGAGAGTTCTACGTTGCTGTGGGGAGAAAGTGCACAGTGGTCGTGGAGGTGAAACGCACCTCATGATGAAGAAAAGGATGTGATTGCGCGCAGTGCGGGTCGAGAGGTTCCTTGTCGGAGGGGTGTGTGGTGGGCTTATTTGTGACATTTCGGAAATGGTGCTTATTGTCCACGTGGGCAGCAATAGGGGAGACTAGTGCAATGCAGGGGGCAAAGGAAAAGAGGCATGAGGAGGGGGCAGGGTCCGACTTTCCTCACGAAGCGAGAGACCACTTCCAATGTTGTACCTGCTCCCACGCCAGGGTGAGAGCGAAGGTGCTCTTCTTGTTGTGAGTATTCTAGCCAAACGCCTGCTGGAGAGAATTCCATGCACTTGTCAAAATGCGTTGCACAGGCAGTAAAAACTGAAAAGAGACCAAACCTGAAAACCATTTCCATTTGACTAGCTTCAACAAACGCAGGCTGATGAGCACATCATCGCTCTGAAGTCGGTCGGCTTCTCGCATCATAGCTGCCTGTGTTACCGTGACGGTTTGTCGTGTTTCCTTCCGACTGCTGGGAAAACTTTTGCGATGGACGTTGCAGGAATGTTGCTCTGGCTTTGTAGTCCTGTCGGCATGACGCGAAGTTTGTCGAAGTCCACTTCGAACAGGATTTTACCCGGTCTGATGGAAGTGGCGAAATTGTTAGAAATGTTTGCCCCTTGTTCACTGCTGTAAGATGGATGAGGAATGCTCTTCCCCTTGTGGCGGTATGACCCCTCGATCCGTTCTAGGGTGTCTCAACTATGCTCCGTCTCATGTGGGATATGAATTGTGAGTGCACCACGTGTTGTCTTTTTCCATGCATTGCCTCACCGACTCCTACTGTGACTTCTCGGCTGGTGCTCATTTAGACGACTCACTAGATGGACAATAATGCTAACGGGGCGTTGTTCGGTGGAGTGGACGTGTTGCCATGAAGCCGAGCGTGTGGTTCTCCTCCTCACTACACCCTTACACGTAGGTAGGTAGCTTTGGTTGCTAAGCAAGCAAGTAAACAAGCGAGGGGGTGACACCATGGATCGGGGGCAAACTCATGTAAGGTAAGAGTGAAACGAGACACGTGAGTGAGTAATGAGTGAGCGAAGTGCTAAGTGCCGGTTGACCGGGCCACCCACGCGAGTCACTCGACATGGGGCCCGGACGCCACCCAGGGATCGAACCCGACCCTGGAGCGAGCGAGCTCCAGGCGGTTTCTCACACGCCGGTGTAAACCGGACGTGTGGTCCCGAGGGATCAGCAACCCGGTTCACTACGCTAAAAGCATGCAAGTGAGTAAGAATCCAGTCAAACCACAAGCATGCACTCCTACAAATGTACCCCCCATTTGGCATGTAGAATCATCACTAAACTAAGGCTCCTCGTGAGGATAACGTTGGTGCTGTGGCCACCACTTGGCAACTTGATAGTGTCACCACCACTGTGCGCCCCATGCTACGTCACAGTCTTGCACCAGAGAGCCTCAGTCGAGATTAATCACCTGCAGTGGTGAGGTGTGTGTGTGTGTGTGTGTGTGTGTGTATGTGTGTGTGTGTGTGTGTGTGTGTGTGTGTGTGTGTGTGTGTGCGTGTGCGTAGAGGCAAGAGGGCACTTGCATGTCACAACCACAACTAACACTCCCCCATGACCCACAGACGAACAGCCCTCACACACATAGAACAAGGAGGACNGTGTGTGTGTGTGTGTGTGTGTGTGTGTATGTGTGTGTGTGTGTGTGTGTGTGTGTGTGTGCGTGTGCGTAGAGGCAAGAGGGCACTTGCATGTCACAACCACAACTAACACTCCCCCATGACCCACAGACGAACAGCCCTCACACACATAGAACAAGGAGGACGTCACAAGACTGAAAAACACGGGACTCACGTCAACCAGGGGCATCACGAGAGCACAGCAGGCCAACAGCATGCACAACCGCTTTGAACATGCCACTGCTGAGAGCTTTGGTGAGGAAGTGTGCATGCTGCTGACGAGTGTCAACCAAGACAACCTGATCTTCTCCAGCAGATATGCGCTCACGTACAAAGTGATGTTGAATGTTGATGTGCTTTGTGCGAGAATGATGCATGCCATCGTGCTCGGTAATTGCCTTGCACTTTGGTTGTCACAGCGCAGAGTGATGCAACGAATGGGAACACGCAACTGTTGCAACAGGCGAGACATCCACACACTCTCACACGTACCTGTGCCAAGTGCCACATACTCTGCCTTACTGGAGCTTCGAGCAACACAACCCTGTTTTTCACTCTTCCAAGAGACAGCAGTCCCACCGACGAGAAAAATGTAACCAGTTCGGCTACGAGCATCCGTGTCATGCGCCCAGTCACTTTCTGTGTATCCGTCTACCACCACAGAGGGCTGAACACGGTAGCACAGTCCTACACGTACAGTGGATAACGCGTAGCGGACAACGCGTAGTGCAGCCTCGAGATGTTTCTGGCGAGGCTGTTGGGAGAACTGGGCCAGGAAGTTGACCGAGAAGGCCACGTCCACCCGAGTGGTGGTAGCGAGGTACATGAGGGAGCCGACCACACTGAGGTAGTCGGTGACATCAACAATCTCCCCCAGCTGCGCTGAATCGAGTGACTTCAGCAGGCGCTGACCTTGCTGGAGTCATCGGTGTGGATGCGGTTGGGACGTCAGCAAGTAGGGAGGCAAAGCGCTCCCCCAGTGTGTGGATGTATGCAGCCTGGTGCATGTACAGGGTGCGACGTTGGCGGTCACGCTCAAACTCCATTCCCAGGAACACCCGTGGAGGACCTAGGTCCTTTATCTTGTACGCAGACTGTAGCAAGTTCTTCACTGACTAGACAGCTACGGGACTGGGTGAGGCAATGAGTAGGTCATCGACGTAGACAAGGGGATGGCCACGAATGGATCTGAGGGGGCACTCAAGACGAATGCAGGATCAACCGTGCTGCGACGGTAACCTCCCCGCTCAAGAGTCGAGGAGATCTCCATATTCCAACAACGCGGCGATTGCTTGAGCCCATAGAGGGCGTTGCGCAGTCGCCAGACCTTGTTTGTGCCATCGGTGAGGCCTGGTGACTGGACTATGTAGATTCCTTCGTCGAGCTTCCCATGCAGGAAGGCATTGTTGACATCCATCTCCTCCAGCTCCCAGTTGTGCTGGGCGACAAGACTCAACAGTGCTCGGGCGGTGGTGTACCTCCCGACCGGTACAAAGGTCTCATCAAAGTCAATCCCAGGAATCTGGGAGAAACCCTTAGCCGTGAGGCGACCCTTGTACCGATCGACTGTCCCATCGGGCTTCAGCTTACGCCGAAGCACCCACCGGGTAGAGACTGCCTTGCGGCCTGCCGGGAGGTCCATGAGCTCAAAGACTCCATGCTCCTGGAGGGCTGTGAGCTCCTCCTGCATGGCCTTCTTCCATAGATGAGCGTCAGCTGCCTCACGAGCCTGCCGGACAGTGGTCGGCTCAGGGGGGAGAGTAGGAAGGCCGCGAAACATGCGGCAACATAACCGGCGACGGAGGACTCGAGAGCACTGTGGAACTCATGGGCTACGAGAGCGTAGCCAACTGTTGAGTTGGGATGCACGACGCTCACAGACAGGCCAAGTGCATCAAGGCCAGTGGGGCAAACTGAGGGGCCAGCTGTGGAGGACGAGGCGCTGGAGCGCGTGACCCGCTGAGTGGGCTGAGAGGCTTTGGACGACAACATGAACAGACTCAGAAGGCGTCCCAGAAGAGTGGGAGCGTCCACGGGAGGATTGAGAGGACTGGGAGGACTGAAGAGCACACAGTCTCCTCCCACGAGTGTAGGGCTCAGGGCCAGACATCGGAGCCTGAGGTGCTTCACCTCCTGTGGCGTCAATCATCGGAGGGGACTCAGAGTCAGGAGATGAATTGGGAGTAGAATGGATAGGGGAGTGCGTGGGAGTGGGTGCGGAGTGTGAGGACTCGAGACTACCAGCGGACGGCGAGGACTCGGGACTGCCAGCGGACAGCAAGGACGACACGGAATCCGAGGAGGACTGTGATGCAGCCAACTGAGAAGAGGCATGGGAGGATGAGGACTCCGAGGAAGAGGAGTCCTCATCCTCACTATCCGTGGTAGTGATAGCAGGGGATAGCGTGTGAGAAGGAGAGGATGACGCACGGAGATCGGAGGCTGGAACAGACACACCCCTCCAAGCCGATGGAGCGAGGAGAGAGAGGAAGGAGAAGGGACATGGGACAGGTCAGGAGGGAAGACATCCTCGAAGAAGAGTGTGTCACGTGACTCAATGATGCGAGAGCGGTCAGGGTCCCAAAAGCACCATGCTTCGGACATGGCAGAGACACCAAGGAAGGTACAAAGACGAGCGCGAAGGCTCAGTTTGCCATCGCGAAAGTCCTCTGGCAGCCAGACGGCAGCGATGCAACCCCAGACACGAGCCAGATGGAGGTCAGCACGACAGCCATACCAGTGCTCAAAGGGGGTGACGTGACGAGGGAGGGGACCGTGATGAACACGGTTCCACACCCAAGGCATGTAGGACAGCCTCGAAGGAGAAGACGTGGGAGAGAGAGGACTCACTGAGGAGAGTACGGATACCGTCAGCAAGGGTGTGGTTCTGACGTTCAGAGACGCCGTTTTGTTGGGGTCTGTAGGGAGCCGAAGGTTCCATACACACCCCGTGAGACGTCAAGAAGCGGGCAGTGGGACCCATGAATTCTCCACCACGATCACAGCGAAAAGCTTCCAGATGACGACCACAGGCCCGTTCGGCCTGAGGCAGCCAGGACTCCAGAGCGAAGCAAAGATCACTCTTTGGCCGAAGGGCAAAGACCCAACGCATGCGAGAAAAATCATCGGTAAGACAGAGGACATAGCGGCCAAACCCCCCAAGAGCATCATGGACAAGGGGTCCCATGACGTCTACATGCAAGAGATCAAGAGGGTGAGATGTACGGGACACTCACGTGGAAAAAGGGGAACGATGCATTTTTCCCTGTGCACAGTCAAGGCAGTCAGTAGGGCAAGGGACATAACGTGTCGGCATCAAGACCATGAGCGGGCGTGTCCCGGAGAAAACACTCAATGGCAATAGTGTGAATGTGGTAGAGACAATGATGGAGCAAATGTGCATGTGCCGGACTGAGAGAGCGGGCCACGTGAACAAGAGCAGTCAAGGCGGGATGCGGTACAAATGAGGGCACACGGAACAAACGGTCACAACTAGTGCCACGGAGCAGGAAACGACCATTGGTGCGATGCAACACTGAGGTAATGCCGCGGTTGGAGGAGAAGTCCATGCCCTGGTCGTCGAGTGTCGTAACAGACAGCAGACTGAGCTCAAGAGTTGGGACGTACAAAACGTCAGGCAGAAAGAGTTCCCTCCCAGGATCAACAAAGCGAACAACCCCAACACCCTGGACAGGTAAGAGCTAGCCAGAGCCGGTGTGAACAAAGCGAACAGAGCCAACGGGACTCAGGGAAACAAACGAGGAACGACAAGAGGTCATGTGGTGGGTGGCCCCTGAATCAAGGATCCAGAAGCCACCCGTCACGCGTACAGACGTAGGGTCACGACTCACGGCGGAAATGGCAAAGCAAGGAGGAAGGCGCTGACCACAGGCAGTAAGGAAACGAGGCAGACTGGAAGACTGCCACTACTCAATCCACGGGACATCAACTAGGGAACAACCCTGAACATGACCGGATGACGGAACACAAAGAGACGAGTCAACGGCGCACGCAAGCCCCCCCTCAACCGAATGCACTCTCACCTCCCTGATCATGAAGGTGGTGCTGGTGGACGGCATGAGAGAGCAGAATGCAGCTGGCGGTCGTCCTCAGACGACCCACTGATGAGTACGGCAGAGGAGGGGCGCTGGGAGATGTAGGTGGACGACGCCCACGACGGAGGAGAGTAGAAACGAGATGGGGGCCCGAAGTAGACAGGGCCGCCAATCCCAGGGGGCCAACTCCAGGGAGCGGGCGGAGGCGGTGAAGTCAGGGCAGTGTTGTAGGCGTTAGCTGTAGGAGACAAGGAGGAGGAGGGCGCAGAGCCACCACCAGACCCTGTGGAGGTGGAGGAGCACGCAGAGCCACCACCAAACCCTGTGGAGCGTGTCCAATGTGCATGCATGACTGAGGCAAGGCGAGCATCATCAGAAGGCGCTGGGCACTTGGGCGTCGCATGACCAGTGGCACCACAGTTCTAGCACATGACAGTGCTGGAGGAGGGAGATGGAGATGTGGCGTTATCAGAACCACGGCCCTTGCCACCCCTTCCTTGCCTACCACCACCAGAGGCACCCCCTTGGCCTTTACATGTACCACCCCCCCACCCCGATCACCCCCTTGAGAAGCGAGAGACGTGGCTGTTGTGGTGGAAGTGGTGGTGGAGGATGATGCAGAGGCAGAAGAGGAGGAAGAAGGGAGTGTAGTGGCAGCTGTTGCAACTGCGATGCAATGAATGCATTTCATCTGCAGCGAGCTCCACCAGTCTGTTAGACGTTGGGAGGTGAACTCCCACAAGGCACCAATGCCGGACGGTGCATCAGCGGGGACAGGGATGGCAGCCAGACGTTCAAGCTCAGTGACCTTCACCTCTCGGAAGATGTCATTGAGTTCCGGGATGAGGCTGTTGACGATGGAAAGAACAACAGGGAGCTGACCAGGGGTAGCCTTGCCGAGGTCGCGCAGCAGTCGCAGACTGCGGGCCCAATAGGCGTCGGCAATCTCGTCAGCACGCATGGAGAGCGTGTTGAACTGGAGAGTGAGAACACTCTGAGCTGCATGCCCAATCACTTTTGTGTGCCGCTTGATCAATTTGTAAGCACCAACCGGGTCAGAAGTGGTGCGGCGTATAGTGTTGGCATTGTAGGACCCGATTTTATCAGTGAGGTCGTCGGTTCCGGCACGAATAAGGGCACGGACAGTACGGGTAGACTCAGACTCAACAGGCACAAAAGGTGGGATAGCAGAGGGATTGGGCTCATGGTAGTATTCCCAGAGCTGCTCCCCCTGCACCCAGGCACTGAAGCGAACCTCCCAAGAATGGAAGGTGAGGCTAGAGGTGAAGTGAGGTGGATTAGAGTCAAAATCAGGTTTGCGCTGCACTGATGGGGCAAGTGCTTTGGCTGCTGCTGCGCCAGCGGCGGTAGCGAATACAAGAGGGTCAGAGGAAGATGAGCCATGCGGAAGCGGGTGAGGTGGAGAATGCAGCAGCAATGCCGGTAGATTGAGTGCTACGCAATGTGGGCTCGAGACGGTGAATGACCAAGTCAGCAATGTGATCTGTGAAGGTTTTTTAGTCATCTTGCTCAGCGCGCAGCTTTTCCTTAACAGCACGCTGAGTAGTGAGTACAGCCTGTAGGGCAGTGCACTCACGTTGTAGCTCAGCCTGCAAGGCCACGTTTTGGTCATCGTCAACTGGCATGTTGCCACTGACTTGACTCTACTGAGAAAATTTTGGCAGAGATTCCCTTGCCCCAGTGGACGTGGGAAATGTGTGATGAGTGTTTCGGAAGTCCGCTTCACGACAACGACATGGATGCACAAAGACGCCAATCCAGAAACGACGGGAAGAGAGAGAGAGAGAGAGAGAGAGAGAGAGAGAGAGAGAGAGAGAGAGAGAGAGAGAGAGAGAGAGAGAGAGAGGGAG
>SZWC01008339.1:46707-118127 GCA_023375785.1 Penium margaritaceum
GGAGAGAGAGAGAGAGAGAGAGAGAGAGAGACCAAGAGAGACCAAGCTCACCAAGCACAGTGGCACAGTGAGAACAACGGCGGGAGATCAAGTGCAACTGAGGAAGCGACAACTGTAACAGTAGCTAACGCGGAGACGATGAGATAGGCTACTCCTGTCAACGCTGCAGCTGACAGGGTAGAGATGGCTGCAGTAGTCGAGACCAACAGCTGAATGTGATGAGTCACTGAAGATGAAGAGGAGGGCAAGGATGATGTCTGTGCAGTGGAGGGGTGGATGGAGTCAACGACACTAGTGAGCGCCGTGGCCGTTGCAGCTGCTGCCGATGCGACTGCGTCTACTGCGGCACCAATCTGGATCACTACGTTGACGGAAGCAGCCGCCAGAGGCCCCTGATCAACTGCATCCGTAGTGTAGGTCTCAATGGCTCTGCCAGCGGCAGTGCTCGCTGGTGCACGTGCAGCACGTGTGGTGGCTGCAAAAGTAGAGGCAACAGCAGCACTAGACACGAGTGCAGCCTGTAGGGCAGTCAAAATATCAGAAGATGGAGAAGAGGCCGACTCTACAGCTGATATAGCTAGGGATTTGGCACGGCGCGAAGCAGGCGCTCCAAATGCTGCTGCCGCAGAGGATGGTGTTGCGCGACAAGGAGCAGCACAACGACGTTGCTGGCATGTTCTATAGGCATCGGGTGGGCTTACTGGTGATTGAAGAGGAAGATGATCACGCGGTGGCACCGTGGCTGGTTCTTTCTGCGCTGTTGGGGAGTCGTCGGCGGCTGACTTACAGTGAGCTGCGTAGACCCTGGCGTCTTCCCACTCGTAGTAGTCGGTGGGGTTTTAGTCCTCACCGGGGTGGTACCCCGGGCTGCTGCGGCGGACCCTTGACCACACCTCCCTCTCCGTCCGCTCCTCGTAGTACGCGAGCTCGTCATCGATGCGGGCACGCTCACGCAGGATCATGGACGACATGGGGATTGGCTCGGTTTTAGGCGGAGACGCCAGTGCGCCGAGCACTTTGCTGCCCGGGAGGCAGCCTGAGGTACTGAGGGCTGCACGGGGACTAGCTTCAGCTGCTGTAGTTGATGCTGTTGCAGTGGATGCGTTGGCTGCTGCAAGGTTTGTGCGTGGGATCAAGGCACCACGGGTGCGGTGTGTGCGGCTGCAAGGGGTAGTGGCTGCTGCTGCAGCCTCTACCCGCCATAGTCGCGATTGTGTTGGTTGTGCGCGATCACCCGCCACGTAGAAGTGGCCCGACGAGGTCTCAGGACTGTCGCGAGGAGGAGGAAGTCCTCCTGCTCTGATACCAGTGGGTAGCTTTGGTTGCTAAGCAAGCAAGCAAGCAAGAAAGTAAACAAGCGACGGGGTGACACCATGGATCGGGTACAAGCTCACGTAAAGCAAGAGTGAAATGAGACAAGTGAGTGAGTAACGAGTGAGCGAAGTGCTAAGTGCCGGTTGACCGGGCCACTCACGCGAGTCACTCGACGTGGGGCCCGGTCGCCACCCAGGGATCGAACCCGACCCTGGAGCGAGCGAGCTCCAGGTGGTTTCTCACACGCCGTTGTAAACAGGACGTGTGGTCCAAAGGGATCAGCAACTTGGTTCACTACACTAAAAGCATGCAAGTGAGTAAGAATCCAGTCACACCATAAGCATGCACTCCTATAAATGTATCCCCCATTTTGGCATGTAGAATCATCACTAAACTAAGGCTCGTCGTGAGGATGGCGTTGGTGCTAGGCCACCACTTGGCAACTTGATAGTGTCACCACCATTGTGCGCCCCATGCTACGTCACGGTCTTGCACCAGAGAGCCTCAGTCAAGATTAATCACCTGTAGTGATGAGGTGTGTGTGTGCGTAGAGGCAAGAGGGCACTTGCGTGTGTCACAACCACAACCAACACACGGGCAACTCCATCGGTAGCAACTCCTAGCTGTCACGTCACCAACAGTCGTAGATATCTCTTATGAGCAGTACAGTCGATACCTGAGTTCGGGCAGCCGTAACTGCACGTAGCTATTTTTCTTGCTAGTTCTGACTGTACGACTGTGTCTGAAGCCTGATTATTTTGGTATGGTCCAGTTTTTTAGGAAAAACGGACAACGCCCGGTTTTTGGGCTGTTAGGTGCTTGGTAGGGCTCACCCAAGAAGTTCTGCCAGACAGGATAATGCTAGGAATTTTCTGGTTGTTGATTTTCTGTGTAACAAGCCTCACAGAGCTGAGGTGAGGCTACAACTGTGAGGGCTCTCAATTGGTTACTCATTTTTCATTTCTAATCAGTCATTGCCTCATTCTAGCTGTTTGTTGGTGCCAACTCTGGTGTGCACACTTTTAGCTAGAAATGCTAGGCAGCAGGTTGGGGCAGCAGCATTGTTGATGCAGCGGGCTTCCATGCTCGTTGCTTAGTCTGCTGCCCCCTCAGTCTGCCGCTCTAGAGTCTAAGTCTGGATGCTTTGGGTTTGTTACTTAGAAACGCGTGCACCAGTGTTAGCGCCAGAAAGCAGCTGAAAATTGAAAGTGACTAGTTAGGAATGAAGAATGAACAGCAATGGGAGATCCCTCCAAGTTCTAGCTCCCTCCTAGCTCTGGAGAGCTTGTTACTCAGCTAACCAGCCAATCAGAAAATAGACCTAGACCTATTTTCTGGCAGGCAGGGTTTTCTCGGTGAGCCCTGCCAGACAGCCGACAACCCAAAACCCGGGCGTCGTCCGTTTTGCCTGAAAACGGACCATACCACAGTACCGGCGCTGCAAACATAGTTGTGCGGTCAGAAACAGCTAGAAAAACAGCAGCGAAGAGTTATGGCTGCCCGAACCCAGGCAGTGCCTACGATGGTCCATGATGCCAAACAGTGCCATGCAACATGAGACATGGACCCTAGACAGAGCATGACGCTGCAGACGCAATAGTACAACCAGATCAAGCGATGGACGCATGCAGACAGCATGTGCGTTGGCAGTGACCGCCGGCGACCCGACCGCTGAGGAGGCCTGTGAATGGAGCTGAGCACGTTGCCGCAGGGAGGAGGTTCCAGCGAACTGCGTGTAGGCCTTAGCGTGCGTCGGCTCTACCGGACGACACTCCAACAACGTCGAGTCTCGCCGTAAGTCGTCTACACTCCGATGTAGACAAGCCAAGAGGACACAATAGAGCACACTGAGAGATGCAAAAAATCCAACACAACCCCATGACTCACAGGCGCAATGCACATGGACAGACAGCGACACATTCAGTAGATAGACTCCCCCAGGGCACATAGAGACGCAGGCCAGAACAAAGAGTACAACTCACGGACGCACGCCGAATCAACTCACAGCCTTCTTGAACGAGTCGCGCTTCAGTACCTTGGTCAAGAAGTTAGCCGGCTGCCTTGCTCTCTCAACCAACACGATGCTGACGTTGCCGTTATGCAACAACGAATGCACATAGTGATACTCAACATTGATGTGCTTTGTGCGTGTGTGATGCACTCCGTCATTTTCGGTGATGGCCATGGCACTCTCATTGTCACAATGCAACATGATGAATGCAACATACTGACGCAGCTCGGACAACAGACGACGCAGCCACATGCTCTCCCATGCGCTTGAACCAAGGACTTCGTACTCAGCCTCAACAGTGCTACGTGCAGTACACCCCTTCTTTCCACTACGCCAGGACATAGCCGTGCCACCAACCAGAAAGATCCATCCTGTGCGGCTCTTACCGTCCGGATTGCCGGCCCAGTCATTTTCGGTGTAGCCCACCGCGACAACGGACGGCTGTCGGTGGAACATGAGACCTCACTGTGGTGTCGAGATAACATAGCGAAGTTTTCGGATTGCAGTCTCGAAGTGGAGGTGACGCGACTCCTGATAGAACTAAGCTAGGAGGTTGACGGCAAACGCGATATCTGGGCGTGTCGTCGTCGCCAGGAATTTCAGTGACCTGATGACTCGCAGATACGAGGTCATGTCAAGTGGCTCCTCCACAATGGCTGGGTCAGAGCTCTTTTGTTTTGCCTTGCCATCGGATGACATGGGTGAGGATGCGCTCGACACGAGGGGCAAGTCCTCGGTGAATCTGGTCGACAGAGTCTGTACATAGGCGGCCTGATGGACGTGCAGGATGCCCTGGGAGGGATCATGCTCGAGCTACATGCCCAGGAAGACTCAGGCAGATCCGAGATCCTTCATCTGGTAGGCAATGCGTTGCAAGTCCTTGACGCGCTGGATGGCAGCCACGTCTGGCGGTGCAATGAGGAGATCGTCGACGTACACCAGGAAAGTGGCGAAGGTGTGGCCTCGCGGAGTGATTAACAGTGCGGGGTCCGGAGTACTGTGCAGGAGGCCACTGTGGAGGAGCCTGTGACTAATCTCGTGGTTCCAGCACCGAGGCGACTGCTTCAGGCCATAGAGGGCCTTTCGCAGCCGCCAGACCTTCTTTGTGCTGTCGTCGAAGCCTGGAGGCTGTACCATGTGGAGCTCCTCACCTTCCAACGAGCCATGGAGGAAAGCATTGCTCACGTCCATCAAATGCAGCTCTCACCCGTGCTGGGCAACCAGGCTGAAGAGCGCCCGGCTAGTGGAGAATCGGTCAACTGGGGCAAAGATCTGGTCATAATCAACCCCAGGGACCTGAGTGGACCCCTTGGCTATGAGGCGGGCCTTGTACTTGTCCAAGGACCCATCCGGCTTCCACTTGCATTGGAAGACCCACTTGGCACCGATGGCTTTTCGACGTGGAGGAAGATGAATGAGGTCATACACGTGGTGCTGTCGGATAGCAGCGAGCTCGTCGGCGCAGGCAACATCCCAATGTGCGGCCTTGAGGGAGGATCAACCCTCGCATAGGGTGGTTGGATCCTCCGGACTCACCGTGGAGTGGACTGCAAGGATGTGTGCATCTCGAGCTCTAGGTGGGACACATGTGAGTACAGCCGTGACAACATGCCAATGCTCGTGATGGAGCATGACGTAGCCCAGTGCAAAGCCCAGGTGGAGGTCTACAATGATGGCTGAAGTGGTTAGGCTGAGGGTCTTGGTGCTAGGGTCCCCACTTATCATCATAGGAGTGGAAGAGACACGTGGGACGACGGGGGGGTGAGGCACCACAGTGCGTGGTATGGTGGTCTGCGTGCTCACGGACGGCCTGGGTCGAAGGCTGCCGCCTGGGCCACATGTGTAACGTGGTAGGGCAGTAGATGACACCGAGTCCAAGGTGCTGGCGGAAGCAGACAGAGCTGATGGTGCGAAGGGACCAGCGAACGGGGACGGGTCTGCCGGTCCGGAAGGACCAGCAGACGCGGACGGGGCTGCCGGCGCGGAGGGATCAGCAGACTCGATAGGAGTTGTTGGCCGGAGGGACCAACGGACGCGACAAGGGCTACCGACCCGGAGGAGCTAGCGGACGCGATTGGGGCTACCGGCCCGGAGGAGCCAGCGGAAGCGACTGGGGCTGCCCGCCTAGAGGGGCCAACGGACACGACTGGGGCTATCGGCCCGGAGGAGCCTACAGACGCAACTAGGGCTGCCGGCCCGGAGGGGCCAGCGGACGCGACTGGGGCTATCAGCTTGGAGGAGCCAGCGGACACGATTGGGACTGCCGGCTCGGAGGGGCCAGCGGACGGGATTGGGACTGCCAGCCTAGAGGAGCCAACGGACGCGACAGGGGATGCCAGTCTGGAGGGGCAAGCGGACACGACTGGGACTACCAGCTCGGAGGGACCATGTGATGTGACGCCCAAAAGCGGCAAGACAGGGAACGGAATCACCACTCCCCCCCCCCCACGACGGGAGGGACACCGACGAGCCGGAGCGGACGAGGTCGCGAGAAAAGAGCTCCTCAAAGAAGAGGGCATCGCGGCTCTAGACGATGCAGTTTCGGGAGGGATCCCAGAAGCTCCAGGCCTTGGACTGGCGGGAGACACCAAGGAAGGTGCAAGGATGCCCACGGGGGGCAAGCTTGCCTCCCTGTTGCGGGGCAGGTAGCCACACAATGGCCACGCAGCCCCGGACACGAGCTGGGTGGAGGTCAGCATGCTGACTGCACCAGTGCTGGTACGGCGTAGACTGGCGGGGAAGGGGTCCATAGGGAATCCGATTCCAGAACCACGTCATGTAGGCCATGGCCTCGAAGTAGAAGCCATCGGAGAGGCCGGACTAGACTCGCATGGTGCGGACGGCATCAGCCATGGTGCGGTTCCACCGCTCGGAGATGCCGTTCTCGGCCGGTGTGTAAGGTACGAACGTCTCGTGGTGGATACTGCGGGAGGCGAGGAAAGTCGTGGTCTCTCCCATGTACTCACCACCCCGATTAGAGCGAAAGCGGCGGAGAGGCCGACCACAATCGCAATCGGAATGGACAAGCCAGTCCCGAATGGTTTGGGCGACATCGCTCTTTTACCAAAGGCAAAAGATGCAGCAGTAGCGGGAGTAGTCGTCAGTGAGGGTGAGGACATAACGGCCATGCTCCCCGACAGACTCAGTAGGGAATGACATCGGAATGGACGAGGTCCAGAGGGGCGAACACACGGGAGAATGACTGGTGGTAAGTGGAGCGGTGCATCTTGCCCTGAGCGCAATCAATGTACTCTGTGGGGCATGGCCAGGGGAAGGAGTCTGAGTCTAGACTCTTGGCCGGCTGGGTGCGGAGCATGCTGTCGACCGCAACAGAGTGCACGCTGCAAAGGTGGCAGTGCAAGAGACGTGTGTGCTCCAGGGACAGTGTGCTCGTGACAAAGACATGGCCCGTCGGGGTGGACGGGGAGGGGATGGGGGGATGGGAGGACAGACGAGGTACGTGCACACGTTGCGGTGGCATGCAGAACGACAAGACCGGATGGAATGTAACGACACAGTGCCAATGGCACACGAGTGTAGAACGTCCATGCTCATGCGGTCAAGGGCAATGATGGACAAAAGGTTGAACTCAAGACCGACGAGGATGTCGTTCACGAAAACATCACCAGCAGGACCACGGAAACGAACGCTACCGACGCCACGGACAGGTAACACCTGTCCGGAGCCTGTCCGGACACCAGACACATTGCCAATAGGACCAAGCACACTAAAGGCCTCGCAAGAGGCGGTCATGTGATGCGTGGCCCCAGAGCTGATGATCCAGGTCTCGGCAGGGTCCTGGACCAGAGTCGCCAAATCACTAACAGTCACATGGCAGCAAGCAAGGGACGCGGATACGGTGGACGGTGGCGCAAACCGAGATCGCCAATCATCAAGCCACGCAACGTCGTCATAGAGAGGGGTAGAGTACACGGGAGACGACGAGGCAGATGCGGAAGTAGGACATGACTGCAACTCAGTCTCAATCATGCAAGGTAGGACAGACGGGTAGGAGGTAATGCAACTTGCACTTCCTTGGGGGGAGGGCGAGGCAGGCCGAGCTGGAGTGCGATGAACTGCTCCAACTGACGCTCGCGGGTGGATGGTCCGGGAGTGTGGACGGAGTCCGGAGTGACTGCGCCGGAGCTTGGATAGAAGGAGGATTGCACCAAAGATGGAAACGGAGGCGCCGATGGCTGCGGATGATGCTACTATGGAGCTGGCGACGGCGGGACCAGCGGGGTCAGGGCCGGCGATAGCGATGGCGGCAGAGGCGAGACGGCGCTCACACTAGCAATGCACGGTGGCGATGACGCACGCCTTGTCTGTTGGTAACGTGCAAGTGTACCACCCGTGTCTTGGCTGGCCATAGTTGTGGCAGACCGAGCCACCACCACTAGACCCAGTCGGATGCTGTTACTATTGCTGCTGAGGGCCCTTGCCCTTCTTGCCCTTGCGCTTCTTCTTTGCTAACGACGAGGAGCTGGTGGATGCGGCTACTGTGGGGGAAGCGACGGCCACGGATGCGAGTGTAGGGGAGGCGAGGGCCTCTGTGCGCTAGATGCGGGACTCCAGACAAGCTTCCTCAATCCTGAGGAAGAGCCCGTATGCCCATGGCATGAGGGTGCCCTAGGCCGCCATAGTGGAAAGGACATCCTAGGAATAGTGGACAAAGACGTCGGCGTACACGTCGGTGGCACCATGCTTGATGGTGAGGAGCACGACCAGAGGGGGTGGAGCAGAGGTGCCTAGGCGACGGAGGATGTCCTCAACCCGCTGCTAGTAGGAGGTGACCATCTTGGTCTCCCCCATGTGCAAGGAATTAAACTCCCAGAGCAGGCAGCTTGTCTCAGCCTCGCTCGATAGGCGATGGGGACTGGTGAGGACGTGCCATGTGGCTATAGGGTCTGGGGTCCCGATAGCAGTGAATTCGCCGAGGAACGGCTCTAAGGCTAGGCGTGAAGCCGGAGGAGCGACTGGGACGAGGGCACGTACGGCGCAAAAAGCGTCATACAACTGGTCGGCCGTAGTGGAGTCGTACGGAAGGGTGTAGTATGCCCACAAGCCCTCATCTTGTGCCCAGATGCGAAAACTGAGTTCCTAGCTCTGAACCTGCTCGCCGGCCTGAAGCAGCGGGGGCGGGGTCTCAAAGTCCTTTGGCGTGTGGCCGGCACCCAGAGTGGGACAAAGGACTGAGTCACTGTCTGCCGCTGGCGCTAAGTCTGCTGCTACGCTAAGTAATGCATGGCAGTAGACACAGCAGGATTGGCGTGCCCAGGAGGAGGGAAAGGCAGGAGGGCACTAGTGTGAGTCTGTGATGCCAACGGGTGCAGTGCTACAAGTTGTTGCGTCAGTGTGGCAAGGTGTTGCTTAATGGCGGCCAGGGGGTTGGACGCGCTGGCGACGAAGCGTGTAGAAAGCTACTATTGCTACTGTTGCTGGTGCTGTTATTGCTGCTACTACTACTGCTATTGCTGCTACTGCTGCAACTGCTGTAGCTGCTGCAAGAAAGGGGGGCTAGGGGTCCTCCCAATAGAGGAGGACCCCTCCCCACTGGGGTTGTTAGCCATGGTGGATTTTGGTCCTCCCCTTTTTTTAGTGTTGCTGATGTCAGTAGTGACATCAGCCTAGGATGGCTGACGTCAGCAGCTACTGCTACGTTTTTGTAGGGTGGCTACTGTGTAGTATCTGCCCTTGTAGCTCTCCTTCCTTTTCTTGTTGATGACATCTCCATTGACATCAGCAGTGACGTCAACTGACGACTACTGATGTCAACAACGGCTGGTGCTAGGGCCGCTTTTGTGTCAGCTGCATGACAGGTGCTGCTGCAGCGGCTGCTGCTGCCGCTACTACTCCTGCTGCTGATGGTTTGCTGTTGCAGCAGCTGCTGTGGCTGCTGCTACTACTACTGCTTTTGCAGTTGTTGGTGCAGCAACGGCTGCTACTACTACTATAGATGCCGCTGCTATGGCTGTTGCGGTTGTAGCTGCTGCTGCGGCTGTTGTTGCAGCAGCAGTTGCTATTGCTACTGCTGTTGCTGCTGCTACTTAGCTGCTGCGTGCTACTGCATGCTGTTGCGACTGCTGTGGCTGCTACAGCGGTTATGGCAGTGGCTGCATCCGCTGCAAAGCCGCTGGTGGGGTGGGGGATTTCTTTTTTTCCTTTTCATTGGTCACAACGAGCTCGCTGCTCGCTATGAGCAGTGAGCTACGAGCAGCGAGCTCACTGCTTACTGCTTGCTGCTCACCTTGCTACGAGTAGCGAGCTTGCTACTTCCAGCTCGCTGCTCGTAGCGAGCAGTAGGCTACGAGTAGCTGTACCTGCTGCTCCTACTGGCTCCTACTGTAGCGGTTGCTACTAGCTGCTGTTGCTGCTGGCTGCTGCCGGCTGTTGCTCGCTACTATTGCTGCTGTAGCCAGCTGCTGCTGCTGCTACCTGCCGCTGCTACTACTCGCTACTACAGCTACCGCTCGCTGTTGCTGCTACTATGAGCTGCTGCTACTGCTATGGGCTGCTGTTGCTTACTGCTCCTGCTGCAGGGTGCTACGAGCTGCTGCTACTACTGCGCGCAGCTACTGCCGCTGCTCACTACTGTTGCAAGCTGTTGCTGCTGCTGCTTGCTGCTACTACTAGTCACTGCACCTGGGTGACGTTGTCATGTGCGTCATTGTCGCGATGCGTGACGTCGCTGGCCGCTCACCTCCTCGCGTCACGCGTGGGGGTCAGTGCTGCCGGAAAAAAATCCGGCAGCATTTCCCTTGGTCCAGTGGCCGTGGGAAAAAATCTCACACCGCAACCAGGCGAGTCAATGCTGCTGGAAAAAATCCGGTAGTATTTCCCTTTCACTGGCGCGTATGGGGGTCTGCCGATGTTATCTTGCCCCTGTATGCCAGTATTCTGCTACTGCTGCTACGCTCTGGCTCTGATACCATGCTTGGCAGCAGGTTGGGGCAACAACGTTGTTGATGCAGCGTGCGGACTTCCATGCTCATTGCTTAGTCTGCCGTCCCCTCAGTCTGCTGCTCTAGAGTTTGAGTCTGGATGCTCTGGGTTTGTTACTCAAAACCGCGCGCGCCAGTGTTAGCACCAGAAAGCAGCTGAAAACTGGAAGTGAATGATTAGGAATGAAGAATGAATAGAAATGGGAGACCCCTCTAAATTCTAGCTCCACCCAGCTCTGTAGAGCTTGTTACTCAGCTAACCAGCCAATCAGAAAATAGACCTAGACCTATTTTATGGCAGGCAGGGTTTTCTCTGCCAGACGGCCGACAGCCCAAAACCCGGGCGTTGTCCATTTTTCCTGAAAGCTGGATGATACCATAATCTAGACGCTACAAATGCAGTCGTGCGGTCAAAAACAGCTAGAAAAATAGCGGCGAAGAGTTATGGCTGTCCAAACCCAGGCAGTGCGTACAATGGTTCATGATGCCGAACAGTGCCACGCAACATGAGACATGGACCCTAGACAGAGCATGACGTTGCAGACGCAATAGTACAGCCAGATCCAGCGCTGGACGCATGCAGAAAGCATCTGCACTGGCAGTGACTGCCGGCGGCCTGACCGCCAAGGAGGCTTGCCGAAGGATATGAGCGCGTTGCCGTAGGGAGGAGGCTCCAGCGAACTGCATGTAGGCCTAAGCGTACGTCGGCTCCACCGGACAACACTCCTGCAGCGTCGAGTCTCATTGTCAGTCATCTGCACGCCGATTTATACAAGCCAGGAGGACACAATAGAGCACAATGAGAGATGCGAAAAAACCAACACTCCCCCATGACTCACAGGCCTAGTGCACATGGATGGGCAACGACACTTTCAACAATCAGACTCCTCCAGGGCACATAGAGACACAGGCCACAACAAAGAGTGCAACTCACAGACGCACGCCGACTGAACTCACAGCCTTCTTGAACGAGTTGCACTTTTGAGTAACAAACCAGAGCTCTCAGACTTAGACTCTAGTGCAACAGACTAAGGGGATAGACTAAGCAACGAGCATGGGTTCTCGCACGCTGCATCAACAACACCACTAACCCAACCTGTGCACTAGCTAATACCTTTTTGGTATAAGAGTCGTAGCGCAGCAGATGCAACAACAGTAGAAGTGTTGTAAAGGTTCCTCACTACGCCCGCGGACCTCCCAAATGTGCCTGTGTAGGAGAAATGCTTCCGGATTGTTTCCAACACCAGTGACTTGTTTGGTGGCGGCGTGTGAATTTTTCCCACGACCACTGGGCCAGGGGAAATGCTGCCAGATTTGTTGTGGCAACTCTGACCCACACGTTTGACACAGGGAGGTGAGCGGCCAGCGCAGCAACGTCAGGAAACCTCCTAGCAACGACACACGTGGAAACGTCAACCAGAGGTGTGAGTGACCCATCGTAGTAGCAGCAGCAGCAGGAGCAGTAGGAGCAGCGGCAACAACAGTAGCAGAGACGTAGCAGTAGTGTCTGACATAGCTGCAACAACAAGGAGCAGCAGTAGTGGCAGCAGTAGGCACCCAAGTGGAAGAGGAAGGATGTAGGAGCACCGTTTGTAGCTACTATCCCGTCCTCGCACCTTCTTATAAGCCGCACGGACGAGGAGGAGACGCAGACCCAAATCGCGTCAGCCATCCACGTCCCCTACGCCGAATGGACGGACGGACGTCAGATGTTGTGCGCATAGGCTTGTTCCACAGCTTAGGTCACATGGTTTCTATAGCCACCATGCTCGGCTCGTTTGGTGGTATGTAGCCTCCAGCATTGTTTTGAACATTTCGAGCTGAGCACGGAATTAGGTCATTTTAAAACATTGTTTTTCACCTTTTCAAGTCAAGACTTCCACCACTGAATTCAGCACATTCAGGTGCACCTGTGGTCCAAGTTTTGCTGGATTTGGACAACCTTAATTTTCAAGTGCTGAATTTTTTAAATTTAAAATTTCAACGCTTGTTCAAATTTCCGGACTGGAGGTCAACTTTTGCCAGCATCCCAAATCAGCGAGAAATGTAGTCATATTCGTGATTGGAACACTTTCATCATCCAGCTCATACCTGAGGGGAGACTGTGCACCAGCCCGGTATGGGGCAGCAGCAACAGCAGCGGTAGTAGTAACCGTGGTAGCAGCAACAGCAGCACCACCAGCATCAGCAACAACGGTGGCAACGGTAGTAGTAGCAGCGGCAGCAGCAGCAGCGGCAACAATAGTAGCAATAGCAACGGCAGCAGCAGCAACAGCAGTGGCAACAGTAGTAGTAGTAGCAACGGCAGGTGCAGCGGCAGCAACAGTAGCGGCAACAGCAGTATCAGTAGCCCCAGCAGTAGCATAGACGTCAACAGCCTCAGCAACAGCGAAAATTCCCAGTCAAGACAATGTCATCGGCACGTAGGATAGCGCTATAGACCTGCCCACTATAGACCCCATAGCGGATCTGCAGCGCCAGGTCGATCAGCTGCACTAGATGCTTGCCGCAGCCAGCACTAGCCAGATTGTCCTCCCTGGAGAGCCTGGTCCTGCTCTGACTTCAGCAGTGCAGAGAGCAATGTAACAGAAGGTGTAGCAACAACAACAGACGGTCACTAGCGTCCTAGGCGCTGGTGCGGCTGGCCCCTCTCAGCGCAAGGACTTCGAGTCCCCTCCTCCTGCCCTCGTCCGAGATGAGCACTTCCCGTCTTGGGAACTACTCTATCAAATCTGGACATAGGGGGAGGGGCTGTGGCCATATTACACTCTTTAGCACAACAAAACCATCCCGGAGTAGGCGGTTGAGGCAGGCCGTGCCCTCTGCGTACTCATCCTTGCCGCTCCCGATGCTGACCGCACTGTCGTGGAGCCGTTCCTCGATGACATTGCTGAAGACACCAACGTTGACCCCCGACAAGCTTGGAACACGCTGACATAGTCGTATCGCGCCTCCAGCCAGGCAGCTGCCAGTCGCCTCCTGAAGGAGTTAAGCTCCCTTTACATGAGGGAGTCCGAGTCCTTCACCACCTACCGACGCCTTGCACAGGATATCCTACGCTTGCTCAAGACAGCCGCGCCTCCCCTGCTTGCTTTCCTCCTCACCATCGAGAATGGTGCCACTCCCGAGTTTGCAGACATTTTCTTCCCCTACGGCCTATCCATCCTCAAGGCGTTGGCCATCCAAGGCACTTTGATAACCTAGGCATACGTCCTCAGCGTGGAGGAAGTTCACAGGGACACAGGTTCAGCATAGTGGCTCTTCTATGATCGTAGCTGCCACCTCCGGCGGCTCCTCCACCCTCTCCCCCAGCACTTCCTTGTCAGGCAGTGCCAAGGGCAAGGGAAAGAAGGGCGAGAAGGGCAAGGGAAAGGGACAGCAGTCTTCTTCTTGTGGCACTACCCTGACGTGCTATAACTACGGCCAGACAGGGCACGGGTGGTACACGTGCTCCATCCCTACTGATGAGGCCCACATTGTCGCCGCCATGCGCCATTATTGTGAGTACCGCCTTGGCACGTCAGCTGCCATCGTTGCTCCTTCCTCCCCTAGTAGCACTGTGGCCACCACCTAATCCACCCCGCAGCCGGCTCCTCAACCTTGACCGCAGCTTCCACCATCCCTTCTCAATCAGCAAGAGCAGTAGCAGTATGTCCCGCCTCAGCCACAACCGTATGCACCATTGCTGCAGTAGCAGTAGTACGCTCCATCATAGCCGGTGTGCTACCCGCAGCCTCCATCCCAGTGGAGCTTGTATCCCTGGTCTGGAGCTGTGACCCCGCAGTCCGTGGCGCCCGTCGACTCTGGCGCTTGGATCCACCAGCTACAGAGTTTCATTACCACGCAGCTCAGCATCACGCCTCCTCCCCATGGAAGTGAGAGTTGTGTGAATGCTAGATGACAGGTCTCCCATTGCTAGAGAGAGACCGACCTCCAAGGGGACCTCAGAGAAGCCGCCTATTGCTCTTCGGAGCCGGCTTTGGATGATGTTGCATGATTTGATGACTGGCATGATCGCTTTCCCTCTGTCCCGTCTTCTCATCTTACGACTTCCATCTCCCTTCCCACGTTATGTTTCGTCGCTCACTGTAATGTCACGAGATTGGTCCGCAACCCTGATGGCATGTGGATCATCAACACTGGTGTCATGCATTACATGATGTCCTGTCGCCAGGCGTTTAGCATGTTTGGTCCCTTTGGTAACGTTCATAGTGTCCGGACGGGGTTCGGGCAGATCTTGTCGGTCTGTGGTGTTATCGTGGTTCATTTTTGTGGTCCGTCGAGTGACATCTTCATGACCGATGTGTTGTATGTGCCTGTTTTAGAACTCAGCCTCCAGTATTTCACGTCTCTCGACCTCATAAGCATGGACGTCCGTCACTCCTGTGGCATTGGCACTTTCCCCCTTTGCCCATCCGGTCAGGTCATGTTCTGTACTGTCTGCCATGACAACCTCTGGCACGTCACTCGACTTCCTTCATCCGTGTCCCCTCCGTCGTCCACCATTACACATGTGCGTGTCACCTATGTTCTTTTCCCCGATCACATGGACCTCCTCCACAACTTCCTTTGCCACGTACACTCCGATGTTGCACTTTGCCCGCGCTCGGACTTGATCCCTCCACCTTCCAGTGGTCGTGTCGCATCGAGTGCATCGACTGCACCCAGAGCAAGATACACCGAGCCTCCTATCCTATGTCCTCTTCTCAGGCCGCTGGAGCACCCGCTTGAGCACGCCCACTTGGACCTCATGGGCCCTCTCCTGGTCGCGTCTGTTGTGGAGGGCGGCCATTATATGCTAACCCTCACGGATAACTACCCGCGCTATCATTGGGTCATTTTCCTTTGCCAAAAGAGCGATGTGGCCTCCGCCATCTGTGCCTGGCACCTTGCGATTGAGCGCGAGTGCGGCCACACCCTTCGACGTTTTTGGTATGACCGTGAGAGTGACTACATGGGGGACACTACCGCCTATCTCGCCAATGATGGGGTCCGTCATGAGACATCCGCCCCTGGGACAACAGAGCAAAATGGTGTCTTTGAGTGCTGGAATCACACCATGGCCGATGCTATCCGCACCGTGTGTCGAGTCCGGTTTGTTCGAAGGCTTCTTCTTTGAGGCCATGTCCTACATGACCTGGGTGTGGAATCACGTTTCCCATGGTCCCCTTTCTCGCCAGGCCAAGGTGTACACATTGTGGTGGAGGTATGGTTAATCATGCCAGTTTTATACACTACATAATCTGTGTATAGTGGAAGTGCTATACACCTACTTCCTAGAAGTTTACTCAATTATATACACTTGTTAGAAAATACATTACTCAGTGAAAATATTGGAATATGTTTCCAAATCTGATGAATAATTTCAAGTAGTACGTTCAATTTTCTCATAAGCAGTTCTTCTTACAGTGCCTATTCACGTCCTAAAGATTGATTCTGGGAAGTTTTGTTGATCATATTATGTTTCAGAACCTACATATGGACATGAAAACTCCAAGTACCACAAGATGGTCCTGTCAGCCGGTTTCCTCGGTGTTCAGGAGGGCACACACTTGACATTCGCCCGAGCGTTTGACCTGGGTGGTCCCCCCCCCCCTCGAACCCCTCAAGTGTATCTATCGTGTATATTGGGCAGTGTATTGGGCAACGGATGAAATGCGTACACTAGTGATGTCTCGACAAACCCCCTCCCCCCCTCCCCGCCCAAAAACACCGAGTGTATTGGGGGGGTGTAGTGGGGACTGTATCGTACATACGTTCCGAAATGTACACTAGTGTATGACTACACTTGTGTTTCGATTGATACCCCCTCCAGATGCACTTCCTAATACACCAGCCCAATGCAATTTTGACTTGGGGGGGGGGGGGGTTGACGATGACCCCCCCTCTCCCAAAACGTGAAAATGTATCTGGAAGTTTATCTGGGTNCCCCCCCCCCTCCCCGCCCAGAAACACCGAGTGTATTGGGGGGGTGTAGTGGGGACTGTATCGTACATACGTTCCAAAATGTACACTAGTATATGACTACACTTGTGTTTTGATTGATACCCCCTCCAGATGCACTTCTTAATACACCAGCCCTATACACTTTTGACTTTGGGAGGGGGGGACAGACGATGACCCCCCCTCTTTCAAAACGTGAGAATGTATCTGGAAGTTTATCGGTTGTATCCGATAGACAGCTCGGGCAGTACATAAGTGCACATTTAATACATGTATTCCAAAACCATTCTGTACGTCCATCCACCTTGATCGACGGTCTGCGGATGCTTACTTCGTCAGACCTACTCGATCGTCCTGATCTGCCCCCACAATGTCGGGATAGAGCCCCGGCAGTCAGTCCTCTCCCACCCCCCCCCCTCCAACCCGATAGTGTATCTGGGAAGTGTATTGGATTATGTATCTGTTATACATGTCGAATGATACGTAAGTGTATTCTTCAAAAACGTCTTTAAGACTCAGATCCGGACGTCCATCGTCTATTATCGACGCCGTTCGGAATGCTGCCAATGTGACTCTCTCGATGCCCTCTCGAGATCTAATGGAGCTCTCTCCCCATCCCCCAAATAGCACAAGTGTATAGGGGAATTATAGTGGGGCATGTATCGTATGTACTAACTGATTCGTTCACTGGTGAATTCATGCCTCGTGCAATACACAACTACATCTTTTTGACCCGCCTCGAGCTACACTCCCCGATACACAGCCCAAATGCACTCGCCTCTTTGGGGAGGGGGGGGGGGCTGTCTATTCCCATCCTCCCAAAAAGCAGGAGTGTATTGCAAAGTGTAGCGGGTAGATGTCGTACGGAATACACAAAGTGTATTGTTAAAAAACCTACGGTTGTTGCGACCCCTGATGACGCAATACAACGGACGGTGCACATGTGACCATCGCTCGAGTGACAGTCACGTGTGCCTCGTGCGGTGGCCGCTCAAACGGAGGGCTATTTCCGGAACGGAATTGTCATAGGACAAGTAAGGACAGCTTAGATGTGTGCTGGAATGTCATGCAATTTTTATCGGTATAAACTATGTGAGTTTCATGAAGCAGAAGTTTATGTTATTGTTTCACCAAAACAAAGGATAAATTTTTATATTAACATTATTCAATGCCTTTCAGTCCTCAATAAAGTTCAACGAAACTTCCGTAGTTACATACACATGACAAAATGTGTACGTGAGTCTTACAAGTAATTTCTAAAAATCAAAAAGGTTTTCTTAGACTTCGTTCCAAGAACAATCCTATCCATATGTTTCTTTCTTATACACACATCACAGTGTGTATGATTTTGGGGTGATTGAACATAAATGCACTGATCATGACCACAAAGTTTACCAAGTGACTTTAACTTCTACGAATCTTAACACGAGTCAGCCACGGTCAGAGTGTCCAATCACGGTGCACATCTAATATGCATGACCTTGCAGGTATAAACAGGGTCAAAAACCGGTGTCTTGGCACGGCTATTGTGCGCAATGCCTTGACAAGGTTGGCAAGTGCCACTGGCCATGACGACAAAGTTTACCAAGTGACTTTAACTTCAACGAATCGTAACAGGAGCCATCCACAGTCAGAGTGTCCAATCACAGTTTACATTTACCAGGCATTATCTTGCATGTATAAACAAGGTACAAAACCCATTGCTTGGCATGGCTATTATGCGCAATGCCTTGATAAAGTTGGCATGTGCTACTGATCATGACCACAAAGTTTACCGAGTGACTTTAACTTCTATGAATCTTAACACGAGTCAGCCACGGTCAGAGTGTCCAATCACATTGCAGATATACTGGGCATGACCTTACAGGTATGAACAAGCTAGAATTCTGGTGGCTCGGTGTGGATATTGTACGCAATGCCTTGACGAAGTTGGCATGTGCCACTGATCATGAACACAAAGTTTACCAAGTGACTTTAACTTCTACGAATCGAAATACGAGTCAGCCACGGTCAGAGTGCCCAATGACAGTGCACATCTAATAAGCATGACCTTGCAGGTATAAACAGGGTAAAAACCCGGTGTTTTAGCACGGCTATTGTGCGCAATGCCTTGACAAAGTTGGCATGTGCCACAGACCATGACCACAAAGTTTACCAGGTGAATTTAACTTCTATGAATTGTAACACGAGTCAGTCACTGTCAGAGTGCCCAATCATAGTTCGGATGTAATAGGCACAACATTTCAGGTATAAAAAAGGTAGAAATCCGGTGGCTTCGCACGGCTCTTGTGTGCAATGCCTTGACAATGTTGGCATATGCCACTGACCATGACCACAAAGTTTACCAAGTACCTTAAACGGCTATGAATCATAACACGAGTTAGCCACGGGCAGAGTGTCCAATCACAGTGCAGATATACTGGGCATGACCTTGCAGGTATGAACAAGTTTGAGCACCGGTGGCTCGGTGTGGCTATTGTGTGCAATGCCTTGACAAGGTTGGCATGTGCCACTGACAGTGACCACAAATGTATCCAAGTGACGTTTACATCTATTGATCATAACACGAGTCAGCCACGGTCAGAGTGTCCAATCACAGTGCATATGTACTAGGCATGATCTTGAANTCCCCACCGTCGAGTGTATTGGGAGGGTGTAGCAGGGAGTGTATTGTACTTGCATAAAAAAGTGTACACTAGTGAATAATACACTTGTGTATGGATCCCGACCTCGTCCACATACACTTCACAATGCTCCTACTCCAACTCAGACCAGCCAGCTTGTAAATGATATTTCTCCAAGAAAAATTCATGGAATGCAAAGATTTTTGCACTAATGGAAAGCTTAGGGAAAATACTACAATTTGCATGTGCCACGTTTTAAATTTGACAAAGAAACAAGAGAGTTACGGTCATTACAAGACGATAGTCTTACTCATAGAGAAGGGTATAGCCCTTGCCAACCTCATTCTTAGCATAACTCTCAATCCGATCGTTAGATCTTCACGACATTGGACTCGTTAGAAGGCTTGTCTTGAAAACTTGAAGATCCAGTGGTCAATCTTCGAATTTGCTCAAAGTGACAGCTTGCACTGGCTGAAACTCGCAGAACTTGGCTCTCATACCAAATGTTGGATCTAGAGGAGAGAGGGAGCCTTCAAGCAGTGAGCATGTGGGACTGAAAGGACATCATTTGTACTGAAGAATGGTTGTTCACTCATTCAAAATGATGGAGTACATCAAGATCTAGAGCTTGGGCAAGTCAGACTTCTCACGAGCCACACCACTTAGGCATAGAAGCTAAGGTTCACACACTAGAGTCCACAATCTCCCACAAGAGAGGAAATGAGCCTAGCAATCAAGCTAACCAGTCACACACAATCTAGAGAGCTAGAGAATGCTCTAATGGTACACTCCTAGTGGTCACATCACCCAAAATCCCATGGAGAATTGTCATGTGTCCATGGCTAGCACACAAGGATCTCACCTTACCTAAAAGTAAGGAGAGGTTTCCTTATCCTAGTCAGCACACTTTGACAAGGTAATACTAAGATCAAGGAACTTTGTGGATATTTATCCCATCAGATCTTGAACTTGGTCCTCTTGCCTTTTTCTTTTCTCAAGCTAAGGCAGGGAGCGGTCACTCATGGTCTCCCAGACATCAGCGGTCCATGACCCCAAAACTTTGAAAAGTCATATCTCCCAAATCCTGAAACTTGGACCGTAGACCAATTACCACCTTATCGTTCCAATGGTGAAGTCAGATTTTCAATTGGAGCAGGCATCTGGTAGTTTCTTAGAACTTTCTTCTGTGGACCTAAAACAGAGGTGGATGGCCCTATGTCCAACATCTCATACGTCAAATCCTCCTCCTTTCAACCGCTAAGGACGTTGATTAGACGACACCAGCTTTCAGGTAGCGCCGTGAGGAGAATCATGGCCTGCATATTGGTATAAATTTTCCAGCTCATCTGGGTCACTTATTGTAGCAGTCCTTCAAACTGTAGCAAGATGTCTGGAATCGACTCTCCCTCACTCGCTCTCATCCCAATCAGCTTTTGAAAGACGAAGAGACGATTAGCCAGAGCCTTTGAATGGTGCCATGTGCAAGCTTTTCATACGCCTTTGATTCATGTCTAATGCCGTGGAGATGGGCATGTTGTGACTCATGTACTGATATCACAAGAATGGCCAGTGCCATGTCGTTTTTGGCGCTCCATGCTTCATACTCAAGGTCATCTTTTGGTGATTCAACCTCTTCTCCAAGGAACATCTTCAAGTAGCTGCGCACTTTTGTGACAATCTCAAACTTCCATTTCCATAAGGGAAATTTAATCCCTGTGAACTTTGTCATGCTACCATCGATCTACTCAAAGCTGAGCATTGTAGGTGGCATCATACTGCTTCTCTGCTTTTTTTGCTTCTCTACTTCTCTGCTTTCTGCTTCGTTGAGGCTAGTATAGGTTGAAATAGGCTGTTGTATGCTATCGGGTTAGAAGGTGCAGATCCGTTGCTTACCCCTTAGCCATTGATCACCTGCAAATATAGAAGAATGCACTATAAAAAACCCAAGGTCGTGCCTCCAAGGGTAGAGCTTATCCGGGTTAGGGCCCAAGGGTCGTGCCACCAAGGGTACAGCTTATCCTTGGCCCTTGTTTGCTAAGTGCCAAACTCCGTCGTTGGAGCTGATGGAGCAGATGGAACTGATGGAGTTCATGCGCACTGCAAGACAGAGAGGGCGAGAGAGTGCGCACAAGCGTGCCTTACAACTTGTCTGTGTGGGCCCATAACCCTTTCTCAATTGGTCTGAGGCAACAAAGTAGAAAACAAGGCCGACACAATGGTTTTTGCCGTCCACTCCTAGTATTGCAAGATATCACCCTCACAATTATGGTTCCATACTAAGCAGTTCATATGAATCACTTGCACTTTGTCCTTAGCACCTTGTCACTTTCTCGTAAGGAGCTAACTCTTAAGGCTTAGATCACCTAATGCTTTTTAGTGTCTGCCTCTGGTAGACAACTTTGTGAGCAGTCTCAAAGGTAAAAACTATAATCAATGACAGGAAGTTGCCTGTCATTGGTCATTGGTAATGCCTCTTGGTAATTACAGGGAGTGCCATGTAGGCAAAGGGGGTGATGCAATCTGGATTGCATCCAAAGTAGCTCATCCAAGGAGCCACTACGCACCTAGGCTAGAGGCTAGCTCTAGGACTATAAGAACCTGTCAGTTGCCTGTCATTGAGTACAGTTCTTATCTTTGAGACTACTCACAGAGTTGTCCACCAGAAGCAGACACTAAAGAAACATTGGTTGGTCTAAGCCCCAGGAGTTAGCTCCTTTTAGTCATAAAGAAAATTAGCAACTGGGCAGTGATTTGACCTAGTGACCTCTTGCTTCAGAAACTAAATCCGAAATATCTAAGCCACAAGTCTATACTCTTGCATAAAGATATATCATGTGGCTTAGACGTTCCAATATTAGTTTTTGGAGCGAGAGGTTACTGGGTCAAATCCTAGCCTACTGACTAATTTTCGTTGAGCTAAAGGGGGACAAGAAGGTTCTAAGAGGCATCTTTGAATATTCCAAGGTCCTTCCTAGTACATGGTACCACTTAGTCCCACAGGGAGTGCCATGTAGGCAAGGGGGATAATGCAATCTAGATTGCCCCCAAAGTGGTTCATCCAAGGAGCCATTGCGCGCCTATGCTAGAAGCTGGCTCTAGGATTATAAGTACCTGATAGTTAACTATCATTGATTACAATTCTTACCTTTGAGTGTCCTCACAAAGTTTTTGACCACAGGCACACAATAAAGAAGCATTGGATGGTGTAAGCTTCAAGAGTTAGCTCCTCGCACGAAAGTGACCAAGTGCTGAGGACAAAGTGCAAGGAAGTGATTCATATGAGCTGCCTAGTATGCAATCGTGATTCTGAGGGTGATATCTCCTCCTTGTTGCAATACCAGGAGCGGACGACAAGTGCAATTGTGTCGACATTGTTTTGTAGTCAATTCCCTCAGGCGGTTGACAAAGGATTATGGATCTACACCAACTAGTTGTAAGGCACGCTTATACGTGCTTTCTTATCCTCTCTATCTTGTAACATGCATCGGCTCCATCAGCTCCTATCAATGGTAGCATGACAAATTTCACATGGATCAAACTTCCCTTGTGAAAATGGTAATTTGAGAATGTCATGAAAGTGCGCGGCTACTTAAAGATGTTCCTTGGAGGAGAGGTTGAACCACAGAAAGATGGCCCTGGATATGAAGCATGGAGCACCAAAAACGAGATGGCACTGGTCATCCTTTTGATATCAGTACATGAGTTGAGCATGCCTTTCTCTACGACATGACGCATGTATCAAAGGCTTATGAAAGGCTTGCATGTGTGTAATACTCAATGACTCTGGCTAATCGTCTCTTCATCCTTCAAAAACTGATTGGTTTGAGAGTAATTGAAGGAGAGTCGATTCTGGACTCCCTGCTGTAGTTTGAAGGACTGCTGCAACAAGTGACCAGATGAGCTGGAAAATCGACACCAACATGCAGGCCATGATCCTCTTGATGGGGCTACCTGAAAGCTGGAGTCCTTTGATCACCATCTTTCATGGTTGGAAGGAGGAGGATTTGACATATGAGGCAGTGCTGGGGTACGTGCGCAACGAGGCCATGTGTTAAAGCGGTAGTGAGGCTAAAATTTCAGCCTATGCTATGTAGTACGGTGGTCGTGGCAATAACTCCTCTTCTGGTTAGAGCGGCAGGGAAAACAATGGCGATTGAGGAAAATACAATGGTGGAGGTGGAAAGAGTTCAAAGCTTCCTAGGAAATGCTGTAACTATAGCAAGTCTGGACATTTGAAATAGGATTACATGATACCCAAGAAGGAAGACGGAGATCATGGTAGTAGAAACAAGGACAAATGAAAGGGTAAGGAGTTGACGAACATGATGGCTGAGAGCGTACCAGTAACCAAGGGAGTGGCACTGCTCGAGTGTGGAGCCTATGGGCTAGACTCTGGCATGAACAATCACTCTGCAATGTAGAAGGATGTGTCCATCTCCATTGGAGATACTGAACGTCGTTTCAGGAAAGCTTACAACAGCCTTGTCCATGCACAAGGCCAGGATAGTAAGTTGATAAGTATAAACGTAAACCGTGCTAAAAAATACTTGAAGCTGGAGAACGTCATCAACATGCCGTCTTTTCTGGCAAACCTCTTGTCAGTGTCCAAAATCACAATCCACGACACGACAGTCGTCTTGACGGAGGAGGAGGCTATGATCATGTACAACAAGGATATCAAGATCTCCTATCCAAAGAACTGTCTTGTCGCATAGGTCCCAAGAGCTAGTGGGCTGTACGTGCTGCAGACGAAGCCCTTTGAAAGTGCACATAAGGAATATAAAGCGGTTGAAGAGCCCACATCTCCAAAGCCTGATGTTTGTTGGAACTGGAGGAGGGAGGGAGCCTTGGAGCAGCGAGCATATGGGATTGAAAGGGCATTAGTTGTGCTAAAGAATGGTTATTGAATCATTCAAAATGATGGAGTACATATAGAGCTAGAGCTTGGGCAAGTCAGCCCTCTCACAAGCCACACCACTTAGAAATGGAGTCTAAGGCTGACACAGTAGAGTCCATACTCTCAGACAAGAGAGGAAATCAGCCTAGAAATCAGGCTGACCACTCACACACGACCTAGAGAGCTAGAAAATGCTCTCATGGTATGCTCCTAGTGGTCACATAACCCACAATCCCATGGAGAATCACCATGTGTCCATGGCTAGTACACAAGGATCTCACCTCATCCAAAAAGTATGGAGGTACCTTTTCCCTAGTCAGCACACTCTGAGAAGGCAATTCAAGAATCTAGGACCTTTTTGCATACTTCTCCCATCAGGTATTGACCCGGGACCTCTTGCCCTTTTTCTTTTCTCAGGCTAAGGCATGAAGCCATCGCCCATGGTCACCCAGACACTGGTTGTCCATGACGCCGAAAACGTAAAAAATTCATATCTCTCAATCCAACCGTTGGATCGGCCTTAAACTTGGACTGTAGACAATTTGCCACCTGATCTTCCCATTGGTGATGTCAGATTGACAATCGGTTTAGGCATCTGGTTCTTTCCTGGAACTTGCTCCTGTGGACCTGAAACTGAGTCAGATGGCTCCTTTCCCAACAATCTCCCACTTTGCCACTGCTAGAGTGGGCTGAGTCCACATGCCTTCATGCTGAACTACTGCTTCTCACGGGTCACTGGCTTGGTACAAAAATCGGCGACTTGCTTATTGGTTGGAGTAAACTCTAGCTTGATAGCACCCTCCTACAGCATGTCCCTGGTGAAGTGATATGCAATGTCAATGTGCTTTGTGCGTGCATGGTAATCAGGATTCTTGGCGAGTACAATTGCGCTCTGGTTGTCGAGGCACACAAGAAATGGAACTACTGCACTCCCACTCATCTCAGCCATGAGACGCTGAAGCCAAACTGCTTCCTTGGCTCCAAAGCTCAGAGAGACGTACTCAGCTTCCGTGCTTAAGGTCGCCACGACCACGTGCCGCTTGCTGCACCTGCTGATGGCCCTGTCATCTATGAGAAACACATGTCTAGAGATGGAATTTCGGTCCTCAGGTTTTGAAGCCCAATATGCGTCTGTACAGTCGATGATGCTGTTGTCGTTGCCTTTGTAGGTGATGCCGATGTTGATGGTTCCAGCAAGGTAGCAGAAGATCCGCTTCACTCCCTTCTGATGCTCAGGTTAGGGATGAGCCATATACTGGCTCACAGCGCTCACAGCGTGCGCGAGGTCCGGCCTGGTTGCCACTATCGGGTACATGAGATTGCCGACGGCGCTCTGGTACTTCTGCCGCTCAGCTGCATCAGCTTCTCCATTGAAACTCACAAGGTACTGTTGTGTCTCAAGTGGCGTGCTCATGGGTTTTGCCTCTGCCATGCCGAACCGCTGCAGGACGTCCTTGATGTAGCGACTCTTTTGTAGCAAGAGAGAGCGTGATTTGCGGTCACGCATGATCTGGATGCCAAGGAAGTATGACACCTCCCCGAGATCAGACATCTGGAAGCACTCTTGCATGGCCTCCTCGAATTCCTACAATGCAGACATGTTGTTGGAAAGGAGGAGCTTGTCATCCATATAGAAAATGATGATGAGGATCTCATGCTCATGTTGCCATCGATACACGCTGTAGTCACACTCGCTGCGCTCAAACCCCATGCACTGTAACGCCGCATCCAACTTCTGGTTCCAAGCACGCGACGCTTGCTTAAGGTCGTATAGTCACTTTTGTAGCTTACAAACTAGGTGCTCCTCTAGATCAATGACGAACCCCTCCAGCTGCTCCATGTAGATCTCCTCCTCCAAGTCACCATTCAAGTAGGCCGTCTTGACATCCATGTGGTGAGTCGTAAAGTCCTCAGCTACTGCATAATAAAGGAGCGTGTGTACAGAGGCAAACTTTGCAACAGGAGCAAAAGATTCTCTGTAGTGGATGCCGTCTTGTTGCAAGTAGCCCTTGGCGACCAGCCTTGCCTTGTACTTTTCCAGGTTACCATCTGCTCCCCTCTTATTCTTGAGCACCCACTTGCACTTGATCACTTTGCATCTTGGTGGACGCTTAGTCAGCTCCCACGTGCCGTTGTCCATCTGCGACTGTATCTTCTGCTACACGGCTTGCGCCCAATCTGCTGCATCTGGTGCAGCCATGGCCTCCTTGTAGGACGTGGGCTCATCTGATTCTGCTGCAACTACGACATTCATCTGGTCTGGTTTTTGCAGCATCCACAAATGCCCGCGCTGACCAGGCTTGTAGCGCACCCTGAGAGGGTACCTACGACCTGGTGTCAGAGCGTTAGCGGACGGCTGGTGCGGTGCTATAGGTACAACTGCTGCGGTAGGTGGTGCTACATCTCCTTCCTCTGTTTCTGCCGATGAGGCATTATATCTACTACATCAGAAGTGGGAGGGTAGACTGGTTCTCCCACTGTCACAGTGGAGGAAGGATCAGGAGAGACGGGGTCAGGAAGGATATCTGCGCCCAATGCCTCGTCAGCTGTAGGTGCTGCTGCATCTTCACAGACAATACTGGTGTCGATGACGTTGTTCTCGTTGAAGACGACATCCCTGGAGATGATGACCTGGCTTGCATCCCTCTCGTAGAGGCGATAGGCCTTGCTTGCCACGTTGTAGCCAATTATCAACATCTACGCGCTCTTCGCGTCCCACTTCTGCCGCTTCTCCTTTGGCAAGTGCATGTGTGCCAAGCTGCCAAACGCGCGAAGATGACCCAAGCTCGGCTTCTTGCCAAACCACGCCTCGTACGACGTCATCTGCTCTAGCGCCTTAGTTGGATTATGGTTTTTTATATAGATTGTAGTGCTCACGGCTTCAGCCCAGAAATCATAGGTCAGACGAGATGACTTTAGCATGGAGCGTGCCGACTCAACGATGGTGCGTTGGTGCATTCTACTACATTGTTTTGCTGCGGTGAGTATGGTGTAGTGCGTTGCGCCTTGATTCGAGCTGCTACGAGGTAGTCGTGGAACTCCTTGCTCAGGTACTCTCCAGTGCGGTCGCTCTGCAACGCCTTGATTTTCTTGCTAGTCTGGTTCTCCACCATTGCCTTGAACTCCTTGAACCTGTCAAAGCAATGTTCCGTGGAAGCAAGGAAGTACATAGCAGAGTAACGGCTGAAATCATCAATAAAGGTCAGCAAATACCTAGAGCTTTCAAAACTTTGGGTCTGCATCAGGCCACACAAGTCTGTGTGGACCAGCTCTAGCACCTCCTTTGCACGTTCTCCTGCTCTAGAGAACGCCTCGCGATACTGCTTCCCTTCCAAACTGCCGATGTACAACTACTGCTCAAAGGTGGAGATGGTGGATAGGTCACGCACCATCTGCTTCACTTGAAGCTGCTGCAAGGTGTGCATGCCAGAACTCGCCATCTGTTGCCTGCACCACTGCTGCAAGACTCTGCTCACGCCAGATCTTGGTCACCCCCAGCAGGCAGTGCATGTCGCCCTCTTTCACTGACCTGGCCAACTCCTCTCCCGTGTCCTTGTTTAGGATGTAGGCATAGTCAACGTCAAAGAGAACACGTTGTCCTGTGCTGGTAAGAGAGGAGCTTGAGAGGAGGTTGAATGCAGCATCAGGTACATACAGCACGTCGTGGAACACTCCCACTTAAATACCACATGGGGTCTCCAACCACATCTCCACAATCCCAATTCCCTCAGCATACACCACCCGATCATCACCCAAAGTAATCGGTCGGGGGGGAATGGAGAGCAGCTACGTAAAACACTCCTTGTGATGCGTCAGGCTCTTGGTACACCCTGAATCCTTGTACCACGCCAAATCCGCCCTCTTCTTCTACGACATGCCAGACTTCGCCATGAAGATGCGGTTGTGCACCTCCTTGGCCACGTTCATGTTGCCAAAATGGCGCATGCCGGTTTGGCTCTGCTGCTACTGTTACAGCTGACGTTTCTGTGACTACTACTGTTGCTAGTGTGTAGATTGCTACTTTTTCTGCTACTGCTGTTGCTCCTTCTGGTCCCTCTTGAACTTGAAGCACTCTTTCTTGTAGTGCCCCTCTTTCTGGCAATAGTGGCACTTGCCTTTCTTCTTACCTCTCTGCTGCCCAGACTGTTGCTGCTGCTGGTTACGTGAGCTTGTGGCCATAAATGTTGCTTCACTACTACCACTGCCATAACGCTTTGCTGCACTACGACGCGGTTCTACCTACACCAGATGAATTACAAGTCAAGAATTGGCATGCATTCCAACGTCTCTCACATCGTGTTGTAGCTTGCTGGGAGTCCCTTCAGCAAGAGGAGGATGAAGCGCGTCTCTTCCACATGGTTGCCGACCGCTTTCAGCTGATTTACCAACTCCTTTGCCCTGTCAAAGTACGCCTCCATCCCTTCGCCACCGTACATTTTCAACGCCATTATCGTCTCCTCCAAAAGCATGAGAAATGCAGGATCCTTACTCTCATACTTCTTGCACAACGCGTCCCACCCCTCTTTTGCAGTAGCCTTGTCACTCACGTACTGAAGATGTGGGTTGGAGATGGTGTTAACAAGCAGCCTGTAAGCCTGCCTGTCCTTCTTCTTCCACTCCTCGTATGCCACTGCTGCAGTTGTAGATGAACTTGCATCTGCTGCAAAATTCTGCGAAGTCTTCTCCGCCACCACCTGCGCTGCGGTGATGCCTTTTACGTGTGGAGGAGGAGCGCGCTCGTCGCCGCTCACCACCTCCCACAAGCCCCTCTCCTCCAAAAGGAGGCGAGTACAGATTTTTCAAAATGTGAAGTTGGCACATCCTTTTAGCCTCTCCAAGGGCTTAGCCGCAGTGACCACGCCTGCTGCTACCATGTTGAGCTTTGGTGATGCTCAACGTTGCCCTTGGGTGGCGGCGCTACCCCTGCTTCTACTGTTGCTTCTACCAGAAATCTGTATGAAAGAAGATGGACTGTAGATGCCATCAGACAAGGCATTTGAAAAACCTGAGCCAACCACTGGAAAATTCAGCTCAAAAGCGTTCAGATCGACCCATAAAACAGGGTCATCGACAGGGAATTTTGAAAGATATGCCCTCTTGAAAACAGGGTATGCTTCAGCTCCTACTCCAACTCAAACCAGCCAGCTTGTAAACTGCGTTTCTTCAACACGAATCAATGGAATGCAATTATTTTTGCACCAATGGAAAGCTTAAAAAAATTGCTACAATTCGCATGTGCCACTGTTTAAATTTGACAAAGAAACAAGAGAGTTATGGTCATCACAAGGGGATAGCCTTACTCATAGAGAAGAGTGTAGCCCTAGCCGACCTTGTTTCGAGCATAACTCTAAATCCGAGCGTTGGATCTTCGTGATCTTGGGCTCGTTTGAAAGCTTGTCTTGTGAGCTCGAACATCATGTGTTTGATTGTCAAATGTGGTCAAGGTTTGACCCTAACACATCACTTTCAAAGTGACGACCTGAGCTGGCTGAAACTTGCAGAATTAGGCTATGATACCAAATGTTCGAATTGGAGGAGAGAGGGAGCCTTGGAGTAGCGAGCATGTGGGACTCAAAGAGCATCAGTTGTGCTAAAGAATTGTTTTTGAATCACTCAAAATGATGGAGTACATATAGAGCTAGAGCTTCAGCAAGTCAATCCTCTCACGAGCCATACCACTTAGCCATGGAGGCTAAGGGTCACACACTAGAGTCCATAATCTCACACAAGAGATGAAATCAGCCTAGCAATCAGGCCGACCACTCACACACGACCTAGAGAGCTAGAAAATACTCTCATGGCACACTCCTAGTGGTCACATAACCCACAATCTCATGGAGAATCGCCATGTGTCCATGGCTAGCACACAAGAATCTCACCTCACCTAAAAAGTAAGGAGAGGTACCTTTTTCATAGTCAGCACACTCTGACAAGGCATTCCAAGAATCTAAGACCTTTTGGGATATTTCTCCCATCAGGTCTTGACCCTGGACCTCTTGCCCTTTTTCTTTTCTCAGGCTAAGGCATGAAGCCGTCGCCCATGGTCACCCAGACACCGGTGGTCCATAACCCCAGAAACTTCAAAATTTCATATCTCTCAGTCCGACCATTAAATCGGCCTGAAACTTGGACCGAGACAATTTGCCACCTGATCTTCTCAATGGTGAAGCTAGATTGACAATCGGAGTAGGCATCTGGTAGTTTCCTGGAACTTGCTCCTGTGGACCTGAAACTGAGCCAGATGGCTCCTTTCCCACCAATGATGCACCACAAGCCGTCACCATGGTGGCCAACTCCACGAAAGATACCGATGGTGAGCTGTTGCACAGGCGGTTCAGCCATGTGGCTGACAGTATAGTACAAGCTAAGCAGTAGTACAAGTGGTTCATGAGATGGAGGGATGTAAGGCCAAGGATGAGGAAAACTGCAAGAAGTTGTGAAAGCCATATCTCTTAGGCAAGACAGAGAGAAAGACCTTTGAGCAAAATGGGCAAAGTGCGGCAGAAATCTTGGACCTGATTCACTCCGATATATGAGGACCATTCCGCACTCCTTCAAACGGCTGCAGCAAGTATTTCTTCACCTTTATTGATGACCACAGTCGCAAGATGTTGATGTACTTTCTCAAGACAAAGGGAGAGGTCAAGGAGAAGCTACAAGGCACTGCACACGGACAACAGTGGTGAGTACGAGGCGTAGAAGGGCTACTTGAGCCAACACATCATCAACCACCAGACCACCATGCCTTACACACTCTAGAGCAATGGCGTTGCCGAGCGGATGAACCCGACTATCTTCAGTATGACACGAAGCATGCTCTTTGACGCCAAACTCCCATCTTGCTGATGGGCTGAAGCTGTAGGAACTGCTTGCTAACTTTTGAATCTCACACCGGTAGCCGCGCTTGGAAGGTGTGGTAAGAAGCAGCAAGAAAAGCAGCCGATGATACCACAGGAGGCTTGGTCATGGAAGAAGCCAAATGGGTCACACTTGAGGATCTTTGGCTGTACTGCCTAGACAAAGGTCTAATAGGAGAAGGAAGTGGCAAGTAAGATGCACACACTCGCAAGTAGGTAATGGTCGGACATGACATCGCACACAAGGCGTACAAACTATGGGACAAAGCAGCTGGAAAACTCATTAGGAATAGAGATATTGAGCTTGATAAAAGGATACTTGGTAAGGAAGAGTTGCTGGATCCTCTCCATGCTTCCAAATCAGGATAGTAGGTTCTGTTACTGGACTCAGGTGATCAGGCACCTGAAAACTGGCTAATGGTGCCAGTGACGGATGGTGCTGCAGGGAGAGAAGTTGTGCACGCTGATGCAACAACCGACTTTGACGCTGAGTTTGAGTAGTCTGAGGACTCTGAGTCAAACTCTTAGGTCGGTGGCTCTTCCTCAAACAACAGATCACTGGTAGTGCAGGAGCAACAGAAGGAATTAAGCCTTCAAGTACCAATAGCAACATTTTGGTATAGAATGAACCAGAAGAAACCTTTATCCAAGTACGATGCTGAGAGTATGGAACAGACCAGACTCAGCTGGTCATGCTTGGTCTAGGGAGAGCCTGTGACCGTAGTGGAGGCCATGAACATACCAGATGCAACCAAGTAGAAGGAGGTAGTAGATAGCAAAATTGCATCCATTGAAGAAAATGGAACATGGATTCTGGAAGATAGGCTCCTAGACGCATACGTTGTGGGGTCAAAGTTGGTACTCCACAAAATGTTCAAGCAGGATGGTACTATTGACAAGTACAAGGCAAGAGTTATGGCGAAGGAATTTTCCTATGGTATAGGCTCACACTACAACAAGACCTTCCCGCCTGTTGTTGCCTTTACCTTCATTAGATCTATATTGGGTATCGCTGCTGCCAGAGATCTAGAGATCCACTAGATGGACGTCAAGACAACTTTCCTTTACGAGAAGCTAGACAAAGAAGAGCTGATGGAAGTGCCTGAGGGAGTGAAAGCTCCAAAAGATAAGGTTTACAAACAGGTCAAAACACTCTCTAGGTTGAAACAGGCCCTAAGGATGTTTTATAAGGAGGTGGACGGCTTTGAGGCTTGGCTCACTATCACTTACTACTAAAATGACCCCAATGTATATGTACAAGAGGATGAGCAAGGCTTCATAGTGGTCGTAGTGTACGTGGATCACTTGATCATGTGCTCGTTATCAGTCAAGCTGTTGAACTTGTTCAATAGCTTGCTGAAAACAAATCTCAGCAACAGGTTCAAAATGAAGGACATGGCTCTGCTTGAGTTGTACCTCGGGACACCCTTTTACCATTAGTACACCCATGACAACAGACATTAAAATCTCCTCCTCCCAGCACAGAAGCAGAATGGCATGAGATGGAGAATATTCTGTTGGATCTGGAGGAGATAGGGAGCCTTGGAGCAACAAGCATGTGGGACTGAAAGGGTATCCGTTGTGCTGAAGAATATTCATTAAATCCCTCAAAATGATGGAGTACATATAGAGCTAGAGCTCGGGTACGTCAACCTTCTCACAAGCCACACCACTTAATCATGGGAAATAAGGCTCACAAACTAGAGTCCATAATCTCACACAAGAGAGGAAATCAGCCTAGTTATCAGGCTGACCACTCACACAGGACCTAGAGAGCTAGAAACTGCTCTCATGGCACACTCCTAGTGGTCACATCACCCACAGTCCCATGGAGAATTGCCATGTGTCCATGGCTAGCACACAAAGATCTCACCTCACCTAAAAAGTAAGAGGAGGTACCTTTTTCCTATTCAGCACACTCTGACAAGACAATCCAAGAATCTAGGACATTTTGGATATTTATCCCATTAGGTATTGACCATGGACCTCTTCCCCTTTTTCTTTTCTCAGGCTAAAGCATGGAGCCATCACCCATGGTCATCCTGACATCGGCGGTCCATGATCGTGAAAACTTCAAAACGTCATATCTCCCAATACGACCGCTGGATCGACCTGAAACTGGGACCGTATACTATCTTCCATATGATCTTTCAAATGAAGAAGATGGATTGACGATCGAAGCAGGTATTTGGTAGTTTCTTGGAACTTGCTCCTATGGACTTGAAATTGAGCCAGATGGCCCCTTTTCCAACAATCTCTCACTGTACCACAGTCAGAGTGGGCTGAGTCCACATGCCTTCTTGTAGAAATGTTAACTTTTTTATGAGTCACTAGCTTGGTGAAGAAACCAGCGACTTGCTTGCTGGTTGGAGTGAACTCCGGCTTGATAGCACCCTCTTGCACCATGTCCATGATGAAATAATATGCAATATCAATGTGCTTGGTACGTGCATGGTGCTCAGGATTCTTGGCGAGTGCGATTGCACTCTGGTTGTTGACGCGCACAGGAACTGGAACTGCTGCACTCCCACTCATTTCCGCCATGAGACGCTGAAGCCAAACTGCTTCCTTGGCTCCAAAGCTGAGAGAGACATACTCAGCTTCCGTGCTTGAGGTGGCCACGACCACCTGCCGCTTGCTGTACCAGCTGATGGTCCCACCATTCATGAGGAACACATGTCCGGAGATGCGATTGCGGTCCTCAGGATTTGAAGTCCAAACTACATCTGTATAGCCGATGATGTTGTTGTTGTTGTCGTTCTAGGTGATACCGATGTTGATGGTTCCAGCAAGGTAGCAGAAGATCCGCTTCATGGCCTTGTGGTGCTCAGGTCTAGGATGAGCCATGTGCTGGCTCAAAGCGCTCACAAACTGTGCGAGGTCCGGCCAGGTTTCCATCATTAGGTACATGAGACTGCCGACGAGGCTCTGGTACTTCTGCCGCTCAGCTTCATTCGCTTTTCCATTGAAGCTCACGAGGTATTGCCGCGTCTCTAGCGGCGTGCCGATGGGTTTGGCCTTTGCCATGCCGAACCGCTACAAGATATCCTTGACATCATGACTCTATTGTAGCGAGAGAGAGCTTGATGTGCGGTCACGCCTGATCTGGATGCCGTAGAAGTATGACGCCTCCTCGAGATCATACATCTGGAAACGCTCCTACATGGCCTCCTTCAACTCCTGCAGTGCAGACATGCTATTGGAAAGAAGGAACATGTCATCCACATAGACAATGATGATGAGTACCTCATGACCATGCTGCCAGTGATAGACATTGTAGTGACACTCGCTACGCTCAAACCCCATGCACTACAGCGATGCATACAAATTCTGTTTCCAAGCACGCGGCACTTTCTTGAGGCCGTATAGCGACTTCTACAGCTTGCAAACCAGGTGCTATGGCCATCCATGACAAACCCGTCCGGCTGCGCCATGTAGATTTCCTCCTCCAAGTCACTATTCAAGAATGCCATCTTGACATCCATTGGATGAATCTCAATGTCTTCTAGTGCTACATACGACAGGATCGTGTACACAGAGGTAAACTTTGTAACAAGGGTAAATGTTTCTGTGTAGTCAATTCCCTCCTGCTGTGAGTAGCCCTTGGCGACCAGCCTCGCCTTGTACTTTTCCCAGTTGCCGTCTACTCCCCGCTACTACTTGAATACCCACTTGTACTTGATCACCTTGCGTCCAAGTGGACGCTCAGTCAGCTCCCACGTGCCGTTGTCGAGCTCCGACTGTATGTCCTACTGCAGAGGTTGCGCCCAATCTGCTGCATCTGGTGCAGCCATTACTTCCTTGTATGCTGTTGGCTCATCTGAATCTGCTACAACTGCAACGTTCATCTGTGCTGGTGCAGCAAGCGGCAGGTGGTCGTCGCCACCTCAAGCACAGAAGCTAAGTACGTCTCTCTCAGTTTTGGAACAAAGGAAGCAGTTTAGCTTCAGCGTCCTAGATTCGTGGATTGCCTTGTGAGAGTGTGCTGACTAGGAAAAATGTACCTCTCCATGGGATTGTGAAGTGAAGTGAGATCCTTGTGTGCTAGCCATGGACACATGGCGATTCTCCATGGGTCTGTGGGTGATGTGACAACTAGGAGTGTGCCATGAGAGCATTCTCTAGCTCTCTAGGTCGTGTGTGACTGGTCAGCCTGATTGCTAGGCTGATTTCCTCTCTTGTGTAAGATTATTGACTCTAGTGTGTGAGCCTTAGCCTCCATGGCTGAGTGGTGTAGCTTGTGAGAGGGCTGACTTGCCCAAGCTCTAGCTCTATATGTACTCCATCATTTTGAGTGATTGAACAACCATTCTTCAGCAAAATAGATGCGATAGGCGTTACTTGCCACATCATAGCAAATCATCAGCATCTGCGCGCTTTTTGCAATCCACTAATTCCGCTTCTCCTTCGCCACGTGCATGTGTGCCAAGCTGCCAAACGCGCGAAGATGACGCACGCTCGGCTTCTTGCCAAACCATGCTTCATTCGGCATCATCTGCTCAAGCGCCTTAGTTGGACTACAGTTCACGATGTAGACTGCAGTGCTTTCGGCTTTGGCCCAGCAGTCGTATGTTAGCCAAGCCACGTTTAGAATGGAGTGCACAGACTCAATGATGGTGTACAAAGTCCGTTCTGCAATACTGCTCTGTTGCCGTTAGTATGGCGTAGTACGTTGTGCCTTGATACGAGCTCCTGCAATATAGTCCTGGAAATCCTTGCTCACGTATTCTCCACCACAATCACTTTGCAACGTCTTGATCTTCTTGCCGGTCTGGTTCTCTACCATTACCTTGAACTCCTTTAACGTGTCAAAGCACTTGTCCTTGGAAGGAAGGAAGTACATAGCAGTATAACCGCTGAAATCATTAATGAAGGTTAGAAAATACCTAGAGCCTCCAAAGATCTGGGTCTGCATTGGGCCACACATGTATGTGTGGACCGGCTCCAGCACCTCCTTTGCACGCTATCCTGCCCCAGAGAAAGCCTCGCGATGCTTCTTTTACTCCAAACAGCCGATACACAACTGCTGCTCAAAGTTAGAGATGGTAGGCAAGTCACGCACCACCTGCTTTGTTTGAAGTTGCTACAAGGCGCGCATGCCAATGTGGCCGTAGTGCGGATGCCATATTTTGCCATCTGTGGCCTACACCAGTACTGCAAGACTCTGGTCACGCGGGATCTTGGTTGCCCCGAACTGGTGGTACATGTCGCCTTCCTTCACCGACCTGGCCAACTCCTCTCCCATTTCCTTGTCGAGGATATAGCCATAGTCATCGTCAAAGACGACTTGTAGTCCTATGTTGGTCACAGAGGACACTTAGAGAAGGTTGAACGTAGCATCAGGTACATAGAGCACGCCATGGAATACTCCCACTTCAATGCCACGCGGGATCTCCAACCATATCTCTACAATTCCAATCCCCTAACCATACACCACCCAATTATTATCCAATAAGTCGGGGGGTATTGAGAGCACCTATATAAACCACTTCTTGTGAGGCGTCAGACTCTTGGTACACCTTGAGTCCTTGTACCATGCAAGATCTGCCTTCTCCTTCTTCCACATGTCAGACTTTGCCATGAAGAGGGAGTCGCGCACCTCCTTGGCCACGTCCATGTTGTCAAAATGGCGCACATGAAACTAGTTCTGCTGTTGCTGCTGACACTCTTGTGACTGCTGCTGCTTCTGTTGTGGAGGCTGCTGTTTCTGCTGCTGTCGCAACGACTGCTGATGCTCCTTCTAGTCCCTCTTGAACTTGAAGCACTATTTCTTGTAGTGCCCCTCTTTCTGGCAATAGTGGCACTTGCCTTTCTTCTTGCCTCTTCGTTGCCCAGAATGGTACTGCTGTTGGTTGCCTGAGTTCATGGTCATAAAAGCCGCTTCACTGCTGCTACCGCCATTGTACTTTGCTGCATTGCGACGCAGTTCCACCTGTACCAGGTGCGTGCACATGAATTCCACGTCAAGATTTGGTTGGCGTTCCGTCTCTCGCACCGTGTCATAGCTCGTTGGGATTCCCCTCATTAAGAGGAGGATGAAGCGCGTCTCTTCCACATGGTTGCCGACCGCTTTCAGCTGCTTTGCTAGCTCCTTTACCATATCCAAGTATGCCTCCACCATCCCTTTGCCACCCTGCATTTTCAAGACCATCATCTTCTCCTCTAAAAGCATTACAAATATAGGATCCTTGCTCTTATACTTCTTGCACAACGCGTCCCACATCTCTTTTGTAGTAGCCTTGTCACTCACGTACTGAAGATACAGGTTGGAGATGGTGTTGACAAGCACCATGTATGCCTGCGTGTCCTTTTTCCACTCCACATATGACGCTGCTGTAGTTGAAGATGAACTTGCATCTGCTGCACCTTTCTACGGTGTCTTCTCTACCACCACCTGCACTACGGTAATGCCTTTTGCCTGTGGAGACGGAGCGCGCTCGTCCCCGCTCACCACCTCCAACAAACCCCTCTCCTCCAAAAGGAGGCAGGTACGAATCTTCCAAAACATGGAGTTGGCGCGCCCTTCCAGCCTCTCCACGGGTTGGGCTATTGTTACATTGCTTGTTACTGGAATTTGGAGCTTTGGTGATGCTCAACGTTGCCCTTGAGTGGCGGCGCTACCATTGCTTCTACTGCTGCTTCTGCCAGAATCTGTTTGACAGAAAATAGACTGTAGAGGGCAGTAGACTGGGAATTTGGAAAAACCGATTCCACCACTGAGAAATACAGTTCAAAACCATTCAGATCGACCCATAAAACAGGGTCATCAACAGGGGATTTTCTAATGTTTTCTCTTTTGAAAATAGGGTATGCTACTGCTCCTACTCTAGCTCACACTAGCCATCTTGTAAATGGCATTTTCCCCAAATATACCAATGGAATGCCAATTGTTTTGCACCAATGGAAAGCTTAGGAAAAATACTTCAATTCACTTGTGCTACTTGGTAAATTTGACAAAGAAATGAGAGAGTTATGGTCATCACAAGGCGACAGTCTTACTCAGAGAGAACAGTGTAGTCCTGGCCGACCTTGTTTTGAGCATAACTCTCAATCACATTGTTGGATCTTCACGATCTTGGACTTGTTGGAACGCTTGTCCTGCGAAGTTGAAGATCAAGTGGTTGATGGTAAAATTTTGTCAAGGTCTGACCCTAACCCGTCACTCTCAAAGTGACGGCCTGTGCTGGCTGAAACTGGCAAAACGTGGCTCTGTTCTAAAATATAGGATCTGAAGGAGAGAGGGAGCCTTGGAGCAGCGAGCATGTAGGGTTGAAAGGGTATCTGTTGTGCTGAAGAATGGTAGTTAAATCACTCAAAATGATGGAGTACATATTGAGCTAGAGCTTGGGCAAGTCAGCCCTCTCACAAGCCACACGACTTAGCCATGGAGGCTAAGGCTCACAAACTAGGGTCCATAATCTCACACAAGAGAGGAAATCAGCCTAGCAATCTGGCTAACCACTCACACACAACCTAGAGAGCTAGAAAATGCTGTCATGGAACACTCCTAGTGGTCACATATTCCACAATCCCATGGGGAATCACCATGTGTCCATGGCACACAAGGATCTCACCTCACCTAAAAAGTAAGGAGAGGTACCTTTTTCTTGGTCAGTACACTCTGACAAGGCAATCCAAGAATGTAGGACCTTTTTGGATATTTCTCCCATCAGGTATTGACCCTGTACCTCTTGCCCTTTCTCTTTTCTCAGGCTAAAGCATGGAGCCATCATCCATGGTCACCCATGCATCGGCGGTCCATGACCTTGAAAACGTTGAAAATTCATATCTTCCAATTCGACCGTTGGATTGATCTGAAACTTGGACTGTAAACAATTTGCCACCTGATCTTTCCAATGGTTTAGACGTATTGACGATCGGAGCAGTCATCTGGTAGTTTCCTGGTACTTGCTTTTGTCGACCTGAAATTGAGTCGGATGGCCCTTTTTCCAACACATATCCTACCAGTCTCTTGCTTGTAGCCTAATGCATGCCATGGTAGGAAGACACCCTGATATATCCTATGTTATGAGAGAAGTGAACAGGTTTGTAGCCAATCCAGGGCATCATGCGCTATCTATGGAAGACACGATACATGGGACTCGAGTTTGGAGGCCAAGAGGGATCTGATCCGCTACAACTAGTGTACTACATGGATACCGATCGGGGAGGAAGAATGGATGAAAAAAAGTCCACCTCCGGCTTCGTCTACCTCTTGAACGGTGGTGTAGTGTCTTGGACAAGCAGAAAGCAAGACTGTGTCTCTGTCTTTACCGCTGAGGTAAAGTACATCTGTCTGTCAAAAGCCTGCAAGAAGACAGAGTGGCTACTCAGTTTGCTTGCAAAGATGAAAGTGCCACAAACAGAAGCAACAGAGGTCCGCATGGACAACATGAGTACGATGAAAATGGCATGTGATGATGTCATCTCCTACCAGACGAAACACATTGATATCAGGAGTGAGATTCGCAAGGTAGCAAGCAATTATTGCAGTGTAAGCCCAGAAGCGAGGTGGGAGTTTGGCGTCAAAGAGCATGCTTCGTGTCATGCCGAGGATACTCCAGTTCATCTGCTCAGCAACGCCATTACTCTGGGGGTGTAAGGTGTGGTGGCCTGGTCGTTGATGCCGTGCTGGCTCAACCCGCCTTTGCACGCCTTGTGCTCACCACCGTTGTGCGTACACAGTGCCTTGACCTTCTTGCTTGTCTGCCGCTCTACCATCGCGACGAACTCTTGTAGGTTCTCCTTGACCTCTCCTTTTGTCTTCAGGAAGTAGATCCACATCTTGTGACCGTGGTCATCGATGAAGGTCAAGAAATACCCGTGCCTCTGTTCGAAGGAGAGCGGAATGGTCTGCACACATCAGAGTGAATCAGGTCCAAAATTGCTGCCGCACGTTGCCCATTACGCTCAAAGGCCTTTCTCTTTGCCTTGCCTTGGAGACATGGCCCACACAGCTTCTTACAATTTCCCTCATCCTTGGCCTTGCATCCTTCCATCCCATGAACCACTTCGTGCTACTGCTTAGCTTGTAGTGTGCTGTCAGCCACATGGCCAGACCGCCTGTGCCATAGCTCAGCATCTGTGTCATTGGTGGAGTTGGCTGCCATGGTGACAGCCTGTAGTGCTACATCAGGCTTTGGAGACTTAGACTCTTCAACCGCTGCATATCCCTCATTTGTACTCTCAAGGGACTTGGTTTGCAGCACATAGAGCCCATCAACTCTTGGGACCTGTGCGACAAGACTCTCCTTGGGATAGGAGATCTTAATGTCCTTGTTCTTGATAATCACGGCCTCCTCCTCTGTGAAGACGACTGTCATGTCGTGGTCCATGATTTTGGACACTGACAAGAGGTTTGCCGCAAAAGACGGTATGTAGACGACATTCTCTAGCTTGTAGTCTTTTTCAGCAGCATTCACGTTGATGCTGATCAACTTATCTCCATGGCCTTGCGCATGGACAAGGCTACCGTTGGCACACCTGAAGCGACATTCAGTGTCCCCAATGGAGATGAACCCATCCTTCTCCCTTGAAGAGTGGTGGTTCATGCCAGAGTCAAGCCCGTAGGCTCGACGCTTTAGCAATACTACTCCCTTGGTTATCGGCATGCTCTCAGCCATCATGTTCGTCAACTCCGTACCCTTTCCATTGCCCTCATATTTACTACCATGATCTACATCTTCCTTCTTGGGAACCATGCACTCCCGTACCCAATGCCCAGGCTTGCCACAGTTATGGCACTTCCCAGGATGCTTTGAACCCTCTCCACTACCACCATTGTCTTTTCCTCCACTACCACTGCTTCCGCTGCTTCTCTGACCAGAAGAGGAGTTGTAGCCACGACCACCATACTGTGCAGCATAGGCTGAAATGTTAGCCTCACTACCGCTGCGTTGCATGGCCTCGTTGCGCACGTACTCGGACACTGCCTTATACGTCAAATCCTCCTCCTTCCAACCGCCAAAAACGGTGATCAGAGGTCTCCAGCTTTGAGGTAGCGCCATGAGGAGGATCATGGCCTGCATGTTGGTGTCGATTTCCCAGTTCATTTGGGTCACTTGTTGTAGCAGTCCTTCAAACTACAGTAAGAAGTCTAGAATCGACTCTCCCTCGCTCACCCTCATCGAAATCAGCTTTTGAAGGATGAAGAGGCGATTTGCAAAAGCCGTTGATTGGTGTACACGTGCAAGCTTCTCATAAGCCTTTGATGCATGTGTGATACCTTGGAGGTGGACATGCTGTGACTCATGCACTGATGACACAAGAATCGCAAGCGCCATGTCACTTTTGACACTCCACACTTCATATCCAGTATCTGTTTTTGGAGGTTCAACCTCTTCTCCAAGGAACATCTTCAAGTAGCCACGCACCCTCATGACAATCTCAACTTGCCATTTCTACAAGGGAAAACCTGTCCCTGTAAACTTTGACATCCCACCGTTGACCCGCTCAAGAGTGAGCGTCGTGGGAGTCGTCATACTACTTCTCTATTTATCTGCTTCTCTGCTTCGTTGATGCCAATGTAGGTTGATGTAAGGTGTTTTCTGCTACCGGTTTAGGTGGTGCAGATCCGTTGCTTACCCCTTAGCCGTTGATCACATGAAAACAGAGAAGAATGCACACTAGCGAACCCAGGGTCGTGCCTCCCAGGGCAGAGCTTATCCTGGTTAGGGCCGAAGGGTCGTACCTCCAAGGGCAGAGCTTACCCTTGGCCCTTGTTTCGCTAAGTGCCAGCACCCGTTGTTGGAGCTGATGGAGCAGATGGAGCAGATGAAGCAGATGGAGTTGATGGAGCTGATGCGCGCTACAAGACAGAAAGGGCGAGAGAGTACGCAGAAGCGTGCCTCACAACTAGTCAGTGTGGACCCATAACCCTTTGGCAACCCGCCTGAGACGACGGTGTAGAAAACGGGATCCGACACAATGGTTCCCGCCGACCGCTCTTGGTATTGCAACCAAGAGGTGATATCACCCTCAGAGCCAAGGTTCCACACAGAGCAGTTCATAGGAATCTCTTTCTTGCACTGTGTCCTTAGCACCTGGTCACTTTCGCGCGAGGAGCTAACTCCTGGGGCTTAGACCAACCAATGCTTCTTTGGTGTCTGCCTCTGGTGGAAAACTGTGTGAGGAGTCTCAAAGGTAAGAACTATACTCAATGACAGGCAACTCAAAGGTTCTTATAGTCCTAGAGCCAGCCTCTAGTCTAGGCGCGCAGTGGCTCCTTGGAGGAGCCACTTTGGAGGCAATATGGATTACGTCATCCCCCTTGCCTACATGGCGCTCCATGTGACCGCCAAGTGGTGCCAGCCACCAAGAAGGACCTAGGAATGTTGTAAGATGTCTCTTAGAACCTTCTTGTCCCCCTTTTGGTCACAAAGAAGAACAGTCACTGGGCTGGGATTTGACCCAATGCCTCTCACTCCAGAGACCAACGCTGGAACATCTAAGCCACAAGGAGTTGTCCTAGGTTGTTTTTGCTGGCTATACTATCCAGTTTAAACCAAGAGGACTTGCTCTAAAGGAGCACTGCATGCCTTGTCTATCTCGACCAGACTTAGGGGATTTACTCCAAAGGAGCAGTACATGCCTAGTCCGTCCTGTGCTTGTCCACATGTCAGCGATGGACAAGGAGCATATCAGGTCAACAGGAGTGAGCCTTGAGAGCATTCTCTAGCTCTCAAGGTCATGTGTGACTGGTGAGCTGGATTGCTAGGCTGATTTACTCTCTTGTCTGAGATTGTTGACTCTAGTGTGTGAGCCTTAGCCTCCGTGGCTAAGTGGTGTGGCTTGTGCGAGGGCTGACTTACCCAAGCTCTAGCTCTATATGTACTTTATCATTTTGAGTGAATTAACAACCATTCTTAAGCACAATGGATGCCCTTTCAGTCCCACATGCTTGCTGCTCCAAGGCTTCCTCTCTCCTCCTAATCCAACATTTGATATCAAAGCCAAGTTCTGCGAGTTTCAGCAAGCACAAGCCGACAGTTTGAAAGTGGTAGGTCAGGGCCAAATCTTGTTCCAATTTGACGATCGACCACTGCATCTTCAAGTTAGCAAGACAAGCTTTCCAATGAGCCCAATATCTTGAAGATCCAACAATCGGATTGAGAGTTATGCTCAAAACAAGGTCGGCCAGGGCTACACTCTTCTCTATGAGTAAGATTGTCGCCTTGTAATGACCATAGCTCTCTTGTTTCTTTGTCAAATTTGAAACGTGGCACATGCAAATTATAGTAATTTTCCAAAGATTTCCATTAGTGCAAACATATGTGTATTCTATTCATTTGTTTGAGTGAAACACCGTTTACAAGCTGGCTGGCCTGATTTGGAGTAGAAGCAAAAGCATACTCTGTTGTCAAGAGGGCATATGTTTCACAATCCCCTGTTGATGATCTTGTTTTGTGGGTCGATCTGAAAGGTTTTGACCTGCATTTTCCAGTGATAGGCTTAGTGTTTCCAAATTCCTAGTATGCTGGTATCCACAGTCCATTTTTTGTCGGAACAATTTCTGGCAGAAGCAGCAGCAGAAGCAGGGGTAGGGCCGCCATCAAAGGGCAGTGCTGAGCATCACCAAGGCTTGAAATGGCAACAGCAATTGTTGTGAAAGCAACGATTGCAACGTCCCTCCAGTCTCTCCAAAGGCTGGAGGGACATTTAACTTCACATTTCGGAAGATCCGTACCCGCCTCCTTTTGGAGGAAAGGGGCTTGTGGGAGTTGGTGAGCGGCGACGAGTAAGCTCCAAATCCGCAAGCAACAGGCGTCACTGCAGTAGAAGTGGTGGCGGGGACGACGTCGCACAGGTGTGCAGCCGATGTAGGGTCATTTGCAGCTCCACGAGTGACGTATGAGGAGTGGAAGAAGAAGGATAGGCGCTATGAGAATGAAGAGAGCTTCACAATGCAAGTTGAATCACTAAAAGCGGTGAAGTGTGGAGGGAGATTAATCCAAAACTGTCATGGCCATGACTAAAAGAATTCGACACCAAGTGTTGAGGCTGAACAGAAAAGAGGGGTAGGGAGCGAAGTACGAGTTTTGTATTTCGCTCGTCGCTTGGCCGGGTAGCGAGGCCTGCAGGCTGAGCAAGCGCGCTTTCGCTAGTCAAGGGCGAATCTCGCCCCTAGACCAAATTCCTGGTCAACTGCCCATACAGGCTTTCCTAGCCTATGTCATGCAAGAACCAAGGACTATTCTAGGTCTCTTTGCAAACCCATCAAGTACATCCCTACAGAATGAAAGCCTAATCTAGGTTAAGTAACACCTAGTGCCCATGTGAACGAATGGAGCATGGGCATGCGACTGAGCCGGAGCCGAGGCACGTGAGTCACGAGCGGCAGCATATGGAGGGTGATGCGCCTGATGCGTGTGAAGCATGAGCTCATCATGCGTCGTCTCCAGTCTCATGGTCAGCATGCCATGCACACTCACATCCACACAAAACCAGGATATGTACACGGATTAACACGTCCCCTTGGATGTGAGTGCCGTAGGCATGCAGCCAAGTAGGTAACTAAGAGGTGAGATTTGGTGAGGGAAGTGCTTTGGTGAGGAAGTCTACCAACTGAGCATCGCTCGCAATGGAGCACACCTAAATGACCCCTGCTTCAAGTGCGTCTCACACAAAGTGATCCTCGACGGTGATACGCTTAGTGCGTGGGTGCAGTACACTGTCATTCTCAACAATCCGTCGTGTTGCTGAGCTATCACTCTATAATGGTCTGGCATGCACAGCGAAGCCCAATCCTTCAAGCAACCATCCCACCTATATCCCCTCGCATGCAGCCTCACCAAATGCCATGTATTCAGCTTCAGCCACACTGCGTGCCAGACACAACTATTTTGTACTCCTCCATGAAACGACCATATCCCAAACACAGAAAACATACCCCCCTCGACTACGTGCACCATGATCGCTGGCATAGTCATTGTCACAATACCCATCCAAGAGAGGTGGCGAGGAGGGAGAGATGACCAGACCAACATTGGCAGTATCCAACACATAACACAGCAATTTTAGCAAGGCCTTGTGATGCGCACTACGTGGTTGCTGACTGAACTGGACCAAGGTGTTCACAGCACATGCAATTTCAAGTCGTGTTGTGGATGCCAAGTAGGAGAGACTGCCTGTGATCTGTTGGAAGAGTGTTGGATCACTGTCAGGTCTGTAATCTGTGGTGCGTGTGTTAAGCAAATATGCATGGACATCAGGGCTCATGGGTGACTGTTCTGTGGTATGTGTTGCACGAGATGATGAAAGCGTGCAGTCAGATGGGCAACAAAGCGTCCTTGATGCAGGGTCAGTGTGTATGCGGGTCTGTCTCATATGATGGTCATGCCCAAGAAGCTGTGCGCTTCACCAAGGTCAGTCATTCGGTAGTGTGAGGTGAGCAGTGACTTTGTTTGAGTGGGAGTGAAGGGGAAAGGATCAACTGATCATCCATGTAGACAAGCAATGCAACAGGCTCTGTACCCTGCTACCGCAGGAACAAAGAGGGATCAGCGATGCTTTGGTAGAATCCGCTGCGTTCCAGAGTACGTCGGATCTCTTTGTTCCAACACTTGGGATCTTGATTCAATCAATATAGTGCTTTCAACAACAGCCATACACGATCAGTTTCATCCTCAAATCCTTCTTGTTGTTTCAAATACAGTTCCTCCTCAGGAGGACCATTCAAGAAAGCATTTTTTAAATCTAGTTGATGTATTTCTCAATCGTCATGTGCTGCCATAGCCAGCAAGGTACGGCTGGTGCCATACTTGCCGAATGGGGCGTACGTGTCTGTAAAATCTTGTCCGGGGATTTGATGAAAACTTTTGGCAACCAGACAAGCCTTGTATTTCTCAATCATGCCGGCCAGATTTCTCTTGAGTTTGAAGACCCACTTTAGATCAATTGCTTTTTTTCCACGTGGCAATGACACGAGCTGATACATATTATGTTCCAACAATGCATTCAACTGAGCCACCATAGCTTTTCCCACTGTGCTGCGTCCGGTCGATCCCTTGCTTCTGCCAGTGTGAAAGGTTCTATAGCTGTGGTGTCTTTAAGGACATGCCCCACCATGTGGTAGAACAGTTTGTAATCCACACGTGCCAAGTTGTGTGCAGACCAAGGAATAGGCTCAGTGACTGCAAGACGAACCTCGACCACACTTTCCAATGGTAGGACTAGTGCCAAGCCAGGTGGTGAGGGTGTTGTGTGTGATGCTGTGCTAGCCAGGTCAGTTGGTGTGAACCGATCTGTGGGGACTGGGGATGCCATAGGTGCACCATGCGACTGTTGTGTAATAGGTGAGGTATGACGCACGGGACATGGTACAAAGACAGGGACACTGACATATTCCGGGTAGTGGTGTAGAGTTTGGATTTGGGGGGCATGTCGTAGGATACGAAACATCTTGTATGGCATGTGCTCCACAAAGGACACATCTCGACTTTCAATGAAACCATGATTGGTGGAGTCCAAGAATCTCCATGTCTTGGAAGCATGGGATATTCACACAAACAGACACCATCTGCATCGTGGGCTGAGTTTGTGATTTCTTTGAGGTTGAGCAAACCACACACACGCCATGGTTCCCCAGACTTGTGCCGGTTTCAGGTCGGCCTTCTCTAGAAACCAGCGCTCCCAGGGCGTAACTGATTTGGGCAGTGGATCCTGAGGGATGCAGTTCCAAACCCATGTTACATTTTTTACTGCCTCTTCCCAAAACCCAAAGGACAGACCGGACTTGCCAAGAAGGGTACGCAAAGCATCTCCCAAAGTCCTATGCCATCTCTCTGCAATCCCGTTTTGTTGGGGCGTGTAGGGAGCGGTGGTCTGATTCTCTATGCCTCTTGCCTTGAGTTCAGAGGTAAGAGATCCAAGGAATTCGCCACCTTTGTCCGTGCGCAACTTCAGCAGTCTTAAATTTGTTTGGTGTTCCGCCGGGGCTACCCATTCAACAATCACACGCTGAGCATCAACTTTTGTTTTCAACAAGAAGGCCCAGCAAAAACGACTATAATCGTCAGTCAGGATCAAAACAAATATTGAGCCATACTGCACGGATGGCATGGGCATGGGCCCAGTGACATCGCCGTGCACCAGCACGAGAGGAGAAGTGCTCTCCCTCTCCGAGGTGGGGAATGTCTGTCTGTGTCATTTTCCTTCATGACACTCAAGACATGCTCCTGGTTTTAGATCATGCTGACAATCAGTGGGCAAGAGTCCATGTGGAGGAGTGTGCTTCACGAGGTCAGCAACCAGTGCCGTGTAGATGTGTGTGAGACGACGGTGAATGAGGTCAGTGCGTTGTGCTTCAACTGTGGCTATGACATGGGCTTGTGCTCGGGCTGTGGGCATAGGAGGAAAGAGAGTGATTCTGTACAGCATGTCATCATGCAATGGTCCATCAGCCAGGTCGGACCAAGAGGCATAAAAACGTATGCATCGTTGCTTTTGAGTTATCGTGGACACATTCGATTGCCTGTCTAGAAGTCATCCCGACAACAGATTTACCTTCAGCTTGGGAACATACAACACACCAGTCAGCCACAATATCCCCCCTGGCGCCTAAAGAGCTATAGTCCCTACACCTTCAATAGCAAGTACTTCTTCCGACCCACTTTTCACCCTTTCAATATCATGTGTGGCATACAATGACGTAAACAACTTGCCATAAGGTGAGATGTGATGGGACGACACTGTGTCATACAACCACTCGTGCATGGACAGTGCATGGGATGTAGTGATATGAGTGTGATCAAGCCGCTGACTTGTTGCTTGCGGTGCTGCTATCAGCTTGGGTGGCTGCAACTCTGTGGTGGGGAGCCATGTAGCATACGGAGGCAAAGGATATGGCTCCTGTGTGGTTGCCCTGTCGGCATTCACGCTCTGTGTCCACTTAGATGTGGGAAGTGCCACTGTGGAGTGCGGGGGCATGTAGTTTATGGGAGGCAAGATGGACGACTGCACTACCAGCTGCATCATCTACTGCATCATCATCTGCATCACCAGCTACATCATCTGCTGCATCTTCGGCTGCATAGTCGGCTGGAGCTGAGGTGGTCCAAATGTGGCTGCAGTTGTTTTTGTGGGTGTACGTGGCCCAAGGTGACTAGGTATTCCCCATGTGGAAGGGGACAGTGGTCCCATGGTAGGTGGAGGCAACTGCTGCTGATAAGGTTCCTGCTAATACTGTTGGAATGAAGCCTTGACAAGAAAATGGGACATACCAAGCTCGATCTCAATAACGGTTCAGGTCCAATGACCGAACCACCTTGGCCAACGGGTCTCCAGCCACCCGACCGTTCGGAACCTACGGTCAAGTTATCTCCTAATAAAATGACACCTGTCATCCGCGTCCGGCTAGTGGAAAGAAGCTGTTGCTCTGCTGTTTTATCCTATTTTGACCTTCTATACCGAGGATGTTCATTCCCTCGAGTTAACCAGAACAGCTCTTCCCATCATGTTCCCCTTTGGTTCTGCAACTTTGCCGCTATGTCTTCGCTCTGCTCGCTCCTCGCATACCTTGGATTTGCCAGCCTCTCACAGCTTTCAGCTCTTCGCTTTGTCATTCCCACACCTTCGCTCAGCTCTCTGTGAGCCAGCCATCGCTCATCTTGCTCCCAGCAGCTCGTCTACCTTGTCTCCCTGACACCTCGGCCCCTCTCAAGTCCTGTGACTAACTCCTTGGGACCGCTGTCAAGCACACTTCGGCCGCAGCTCCATGGGGAAGATCCATCCGCGGAGAGAGCCTGGGCACGCTAAGATCCACGCACAGAACGCTGGCTCCTGCGGCCGCGGTTGAGCGAAGGGTAGCGCGGAATCCAGGGGCAGGGTGTCTGCAGCGGTTTCTCTACAGCTAAGCGCATAAAGTGGAAGAAAAGGCGGGAGGCAATAATGAGAAATCCGCGGTACTAAGAGAACAAGGATGAGCTGCGGCAAGACCCGAGATCACTGACAAGGTGCAGGCAAAGTCAGCGGAGGAACCGCGCAATCAGGGGAGAAGCACCCAATGAGCATGAGTAACCAAGCATCAATCACGGAGGAACCTCTGGAACGCATCGCGGAAGACGAAGATTAAAGGAAGAATACGAAGACCGCATGCACGAACCGCGGATGAAGGAGATCGTTAGTAGAGGATATGCTGTGTTTGAGGACGAGACCCGCGGGGCGTAGCCGCACCGCGTCGAGTCCAAGTAGAAGGGAAGGGAAATAGCGCGTGAGGGATGAGATCGACGGTGTGTAGTCACACTGTGCGGAGTCCCAAGTAGATAAGACAGAGGACACTAGCACGAGACAGCTCAGTCTTGTATGCCTTTCTAAGCAATACTCCGCCTCCATGTACTCTGCCAAATTCATCTAAGACATTCAATCGCTCCCATTGCTCACTATCCCACTGCCCCCGTGCCTCCTGTAACTCTTGGACTCCTGTCCGCGGACTGCGGAATTGCGTGCGTGAAGAACCGAAAGTCAGAGTGAAGTGAACTGCCGGCGGTGCCTTCGCTTGCACACGTCCGCGGAACAAGGGTTCCGCGGAGAGGAGCTGGAAGCCACGCGGTGGCGGCTCCCGTGTGGCAAGGAGTGGACCGCGGAGTGTCATTCATCGGTGAGGTTCGTGCACAGAGATTCAGGCCTTCTGTCCGCAGAACCGCCAATAGCTAGGGGTTGGGGTCCCGTGATTCCGCTACATGTCTAAGTAGAGCGGTGATAGTAGTAAGAAGTGCATGATCCGTGGACTACGCGGAATTGTGTCTGCGCGGAGAAAGTTGGAGGTGCGGCAAAACTGAAGGTATCAGTGACATGGTGCGGTGAGCGTGGATAGTTCCTTGCTCTTTGTTTAGCGGAACTGCGCGTGACCTTCCGATCAGTCATTGATGTCAGCAGCAAGTATTGTGCATCAAGATTGTAGGAGACGGCAGCAGCAGTCATCTGTGCGGTGCTTCTTGCCGCGCCGGGCCACCAGGTACGAGGACGCCTCGAACTCCTCGCCGGTGCTGTCCCGCACCCCAATCAGCTCCTCACCAGGCGCGGATCCACTGGTCCAACATCGACGGGTGAACGAGTGGTTGGAACAGCTGCACTCGCATCGCATCATGAACGCTCTGGGCGACCGTGTGGAAGTGGAGACAGTCTCCGACCATGCAGCCGCGGACCCAGCCAATCCCAGCACGAGTCGGAGGAACAGGGAGCTGTGGCTGTGGCACTACCGTGGTTTTCCGACCCCCAACCATCATCGGAGCAACACTCCGATGGTGGAGGACTCGAAGCCTATTGCGGATTGGTCTACTAGCATCGTGGCGGGCAGCAGCCGACGGTGGCTGGCGGGATAGCGGCACAACACGCATCCTTGACAACACATCCGCAGACGTTATCACAGAACCCCGAGGAAGCGGAAACCACTGACAACCCAGCAGTGGACGACGAACGGCCAGTGACAGATTTGCAGCAGAAGGGACCACTGGCTCACGCGCTTGGGATGTCTCTGGACTCCACCCTGCCGCGGTAGGTGGCAGGGACGGCTCCGGGAGATATGGCAACAAAACCACCTGCAATGGGATCACAGCAGCAGCAGTCGACCCCACCAGCGTTCCACCTGGGAGGCGAGCTGCTAGGGATGCCGGGGCCCCCACAAACACCGGGATCCGCGCTATTGACGGTGAACCAGCCACCAGCAAATCAGCCTTCCGTGCCTGCGGGAGCGACAACGGTGGAACCCGTCGCACCCTCTCGACCGCCGATGTACTTGCTGCAGAAATCTCCGGGAGTCGGCCAGGCAGGAGGGCTGCCGCAACCCTACATATCCGGCCTAGTATCACAGCAGAAGCCTCCGCAGCTGAGCATGAGTGCACCATTGATGGGAGCACCCTCACAGGTTATACCAAGAGGACCGCCACAGCAGCAGGTGCACCTATCTCAGGCGGTAACGAGTGCGATGCAAGCAGGAGCACTGCCGGCACCGGGACCACTCACCCAACAACCTTGGCAGCCTGTGCCGCAAGCAGGGATGTCGGTTGAGCCCCCTGCGGGGATGACGCAGCCAGGGACTCAGGGTGCGTGCGTTACCCACCAGGGAGCCCCAGCGCAAGCGCCACCAGCGGGGGCTCAACCATCGACCCATCAGCAGCAGACGGTTGGGGGTATGGCACAGATGAACTCCATAATCCAGCCTTCCGCTCCGCCCTTGTGGGCGACATAGCACCAGCAGTCCGGGGGCATGGCACAAGGGGAGATGACACTGCCGACGCTCGTGGCCGGCGCACCGCAGCAGCCGCCAGCGATTGCCCAACGATACATTCCCCATCAGTAAATGATTGGAGCAATGCCCGCAGGAGCACCACCACCAATGCCACATCCGACACCAACAATGCAGAGCCATTCGCACCTGTTGCCACAGCAGACACATGGAACACAACACGCTGCGGGGACGGTAGCAGTCCTGACTGCCTGCATGGGACCAACGGTTCAGCCCTATTCCGCGGCGACGATTCCTGTCAACCAAACGTATTGGGTGCCCCAGATGATGCCATCAGCGCCCGGGATTTAGGCTCCGCCCCCTGGGACGGCATTCTTCTCCACACCTTACACCGCTACTGCGTCAGCGCCTCCCTCTTGGTACATGCTTCCCCCACCTACGCAGCCAGGCTTTCCTATGCCTGCGAGACAACCCCAGATACTAAACCCCCAACGGGATACTCCGCGGTCCCTCCTGCAACCATTTCGTCCCCACGTGTTGTGACTGCATTGACGACTAACCGTAGTACCGTTCCGCAGCTGCAATACATCTGTTCTGAACCCGCCAATATGCCGCGGTTGGACTCCTTCAAGGGTGCCCCGGAGGAGGACCCCTGGGTCTGGCTCAAACAAATCACCCTCTTTGCTAGTATCGGCCGAATTCCGCCTGACCTCTACCTCGCCACCGCGGAACTTCATCTCCAGGAGGCTGCAGCTGATTGGTACAACACGCGGGCGCCTTTCCCTTCTTTCGAGGACTTTGGCAATGCCCTCATTGAGCGCTTCAAGCACCTGACAAAGGAGGAAGCGCTGCACAAGATTGAAAAGGAGGTCATGCGCAAGGATGATGATATCTGCAGATTTCTGGACCAGTTCCTGACCTGAGCTTCGGTGGCCAAAAGCCCGCAAGGGGAAGGCCTGCTGATATGGGTCCTGTTGCAAAACCTCGTCCGCACACTTCCCGATGAAATCAGTAGCCTCATGATCGCGGACCACTATCATTCCCTCCAAGACGCGGTGCGGGACGCCACATCCATTTTCACCAGACAGCGGTCCACCCGGCAATACCAGGGCGGTGAGACTCATGCACCCTCCCCTTCCCATGCCCTGCTGCCGCTGCAGCAGAAGCCGAGAGCTTGCTACACGTGCCAGAGCCTGGAACACATTGCTCGGGATTGCCCACGTAAACGACATGCAGCTCCGCGCCCTGACCCTGTCTCCCAGGATCCTATGGTCCAGTAGTGGCAGCAGTATTATAACCAGACATGGCCGGGTCAGCAACAGCAGCATCAGCGGCAACAGCAGCAGCAGCAACAGCAACCGCCTCCGCCCCCCCACTGGACAAGACTAGGCAATCCAGGGGACAGGCCAGGGTATCTTGCCAAATCCGCCACCAAACCCCGCGGTCGGTGCCCGCAACGTAAAGCTAGGCTTGCCTATGGCGGAGGATGAAACCACGGAGGTGCCACCCACACCTGAGGAAACGGAGCTCATCACCTGAGCCCGTCGACTCAAGCTCCGCGGATGGGACCTGCAGGAGGCTGCACAACTCCAGAGCGATCTGCGGCAATGGGCAGAAGCTGCTGATGCCCGACTGCAGGAGGCCGTTACTGCCCGTTCTGTGCGACCTCCAGAAAAGTAACGAACTACGGATCCCGCTCCTACAAAAGTTCCAGCCTCCGCCAATACCTCGTCGGTGCCCCACCATGCTCCCGCCCTTGCGGTAGAGTCCACAGATCCGGTAGATAAACTCTTCACCACTCCCATCGCCTCCGTAAACTTCTTCGATTTTCTCCGACTTCACCCCGAGTTGGCTCCATGACTCAGAGAAGAATTCACCCGAGCCAACCATCGCCTCCAGACCGTCGACATCTCTCTCGCCTGTACCACTCCGACACACGGCACTCAGAACATCCGACGGGTCGTAGCGGAGGCCCTACCGGGATTGACCACGGAAGAGATGGATTGGGGTTGGGCACCACAGCCTCAGGAACCACCTCGCCGCGATGACCGCCACCAGGAAGTTGCCTGTTGCGTGATTTGGATCTGCGGCCGCAAGTTCCTCGCTATCATCGACACAGGGGCAACCCACACTACCGTGGCACTCCGCGTCCTGTGTCTCGTTGGATGGACAGACCGCATCCTTCCAACGCGCCGACTGTTCAGTGATTCCGCGGGAGGGATAGATTATGGGGACGGAGAAGTCCGGGGCCTGCCCATGTAGGTGGGTTCTCTTCACGAACCAATGGATGTCCAAGTCACACAGGCCCGGAATTATGACGTCCTCCTGGGCATGGACTATCTCCTTCCGCGGCAAGGCAACCTCCTGTTCTCACTGGGGGTCATGCAACTCACCCCGCCACCGGTACGAAGGAATACGCCCTCATCACTGTGGGAGATCGAGTAACGGTGCCGGTGACCGATAACTCACCCTTTTCCCTCTCCGATGCGGCACAGGAAGATGCACGCCTGCTTTCCCACCGCAGCCAAGCCCCTGCGGAGGTCACCCTTGATGCAGAGTAGATCATTGTTGGGGAATGGCGTGAACTCTCCGCGGACCACGCGGAACCAGGGGTGCGTGCCAGCCTCTTGGGGCTGTGGTAGCAAAGCGAGCAAGCGTTCGGCCAAGGCCTTCACCAGGATGACGACGATGATTTCTACCCCATCCGCGACCAACGGCCATCTCCGCCCCCACGATGGGATCATATTCTGCACCCTCGCCTCTCACCCCACCAAAAGCAGGACTTCCGGGAACTGCTGGACTCCTATGCCGACATCTTTGCTGGCGCGGCGACAGACTTAGGAGCCGTCAATTCCTTCCATGTCATTAACACCGGCGCGGCCGCCGCGGTCAAACAGAAAGTCCGCCGGATCCTCCCTGACCAAGAGTAGATCATCAACGAAGGCCTCGCGGAGTTGAAGGCGCAGGGCGTAATAGTCCCCATTGTCAGCCCTTGGCGAGCCAATCTGGTTATTGTTGGCAAACCGGACGGATCGAAACGCTTCTGTGTGGACTTCCGCGACCTCAACCGCGTCACGGAAGAAGACGCATATCCCATGCCGCTGATTGTCGACATCCAGGAGCGCCTGCAAGGGCGCGGATGGTTCACGAAACTCGATGTCAAGGCAGCCTTCCACGCCGTCCCCATGCACCCGGATTCCATTGTCAAGACGGCTTTTGTCACTCCTGAGGGACTCTACGCCTTTACCCGTATGCCCTTTGGTCTCCGCAATGCTAGCGCCACATTCCAGCGCGTCATGGACTCCACTCTCCGCGGCATTCCCAATGTGAGCTGCTACATTGATGACATCATGGTCGCGGCTCACATTTTCGTGGACCTCTTCTCTTCCCTCTCTGCCATCTTCTCGGCTCTCTGCGCTGCCAACCTCAAGCTCAAGGCCGCCAAGTGTTCTATCGGTGCCGCGGAGATGGAATTTTTGGGGTTCGTCATGAGTGCCGAGGGCATGAAAACCAACCCCGCAAAAATAGCGGCCGTGCAGGAGTGGCGCCAACCCACTACTGCGGGACAGGTCAAAATCTTTCTCGGCTTTGTCTCTTTCTACCGCAAGTTTCTCCGCGACCACGCCCACATTATCCGCCCACTGCAGCAGCTGACCCATCAGGACGTCCCATTTGAGTGGACGCCGGAGTGTGCCGCTGCCTGGGCGGAAATCAAGCATCGCCTGGTCACCGCGCCCATGCTTGAGTTTCCTGACTTCAAACTTCCCTTCTCCATCACCACTGACTGGTCCCGGGACGGCCTTGGCGCCATACTGTCGCAGTCGATCCAGGAACCAGTCCAGCGGCTGATTGCGTACGCCAGTTGCGCTCTCACGGACGGTGAGCGGAACTACCCACCAGTGAAGGGCGAATGCTTGGCTGTGTTATGGGCTCTCCAATACTTCCGCGACTACATCAAGAACGGCAAACCCTTTACTATCCTGACCGATCATCAAGCGCTGCAATGGCTCCTCACTACACAGAACCACGAGGGCATCTTGGCCAAATGGGCCCTCCTCCTGCTGGGCTATAACTTGAAGATCAAATACCAGCCCACGCTCGCCAATCGAAACGCGGATGCCCTCAGCCGCCTCCCTCGTAAGGATTGGCCTGACTCCGCGGACCCGCAGGACAGCCCCCTCTAACCCCCTACAGCGGCCCCTCTCCCAGCAGACAGTGAACTTCAGTGGGAGGGCGTCGCTCGAGAATTCACGGATGAGGAATCTACGACTGTGTACCAACTCTTGTCCGAGCTGGAGCCGGCCGAGTCCTCTGGTGCCGCGGAGACTCTTCCAGCCCTCCATCCCATTGGGCACCAGGTTGCCTGCCGTTTCAATCCCACCATCCGTAGTTGGACGCTGGAGGAAATCGCGCCACATCTTCCCCCGCGATCTTTCCTACAACAATCACGCCGGACTCCCTCTGCCGCGGTGGTTGTCACCGCCCCTCCGCCGCTGTTTCCCGCGCCGACTGCCTCCCCTCTCCTTGATACGCGTCACCCCCTTTCCCTGGTCGGCTTCCTCCTCCACTCACCTACATCTGCGGGACGTCTCCAGGACCTCTTCTCCTCCGTAAACCCCTCTCTCTCCCCCGCTGGCATCCACCTCTCCTATACCTTCACCCGTGGTGCAGGTGTTCGCATGGTGGCCCATGCCATCGTTACGGCACACTCCCGCATCCGAGAGGAAGCCTGCCGCGCGCCATGCACGTGGACTCATGCACCGCTGGTATCCGGTCCAAGAGCACCCGCTAAGGTCCATGTGGCATGGTGCCACGTCTGGGTCTGTGGCCGCAAATTTGTGGCCATCGTGGATACCGGCGCCACCCATAGCACCATCGCGTTGCGGATGGCCCGCAACTTACGGCTCGACCACCTCATCACAACTACTCGGTTCCGCTTCTCCATATCCACCGGTGCCATCGATGCACCCATCGGCCAGATCGTGGTCCTCCCCATCCAGGTTGCCAACGTGCATGCACCACACACCATGCAGGTGTGCGATGTCCGCACATATGACATGCTCCTCGCAGCCGACTGGCTCGCGCCGCGCCAAGCAGATATATTGCTCGGCGCCGACATCCTCAGTCTCATTTCCGTCTCCGGAATTCAATTGTTTACCCCACTTTTTACTTCAGCTCGCCCGTCCTCCGATCCCTTTTCCATGGTTCTCACGCCACCCACCTTTGGCACTCAGTTCACTCACCGCGTCACACGAAGCTCGGGGGCAAACCGCGGGACTGCCTCTGCCATGGCTCGTCCCTCCAGCGCGGGGTCCGCGCATGTGAACAGGGGGGGTGGTGGCATTGCAAGGCGACCCATCCGGCGGCAGACTACAAACCGAGCCATGGCCGGAACGAGACATTCCGCACCACCCATGACGGCAGCCTCACTTGGGGCATCGCAGGCCCCCCGGGACCCTTCCGCGCCTGGAGCACCTTCAACCTTGGGCCATCCCGCGTCACCAGGGGCATGTCCTGTCCCCCGGGGCCCTTCCGCGCCACCTGGAACATCCCTGGCTCCTTGAGTCCCTTCCGCGTTGCCTGGGACACCTTTGGCTCCTCGGGGCCCCTCTTCACCCTCGACGACAGTAGTGGCAACCTCACCTAGAGTAACTCTGACATCGGGCCCTTCCGCACCCCCAACAACAGCGGCACAATCGATCTCACCAGGAGCAACTCCGCTACCAGGCTCCTCCGCACCACCCACGGCAGCAGCCCCAGCAGCACAACCAGGAGCACCTCCGACACTGGTCCCCCCCTGCATCGCCGGCACTGACCGCATCCGCAGGCGCACCACCGCCGCCTGGCCCCTTTGCGCCAGCAGCGCACTCTTCCTCCCTACCAGCCTCGTGAGACAATCCGGCGCACGGCCCACCACATCCCGCACTCAGTGCAGGAACGATAATGGAAGGCGCGCAAACCTACCTGGAAGAGAGCTCCGGAAATAGCAGAGATCAGCCCAGGGCAAACCAGCTACTGGACGTGGTTAGCAGTGGCATCATGCACCTGCAGGACGAGCTCCCGGAGGCAATCTGCGCGGACATGGGGGACTCCTTCTATAACAAGGCATGGCAGGTAGCCCTGAAAGGCGCGGCCAAGACTGCACTGGCCCTAAACTAGTGCGGACGACAAGATCAACTGCTGGAAACAGCAGGTGCGGAACGACTCATCTCGGCGCTTTGCAATATCCTCTATCTCTGGCCGAGCAGTGGAATGACAGGTGTGGCAATACTTCTTGACAAGGAACATCCAGAAGGCGCGGTGAACACTGCCCGCGAATGGTGGCTCCTGGTCCGCAACGACCAGAACGCGGACCCCACCCAACGCTACGTGCATCTGCTTCAGGAACGTGCCCGGGCACTTACCCTCTACCATGCCCACCAGATGCCTGCGGGAATGATGGAGGCACCAGACCGGAAAACCGTGGCAAAAGTCTGGAGGTGGGGATACCTGATCGGGCTGGTCACTACCAGATGGGGAGTGCAGCACACAACGACGGAACTTGCAAGCATCACTGATGCGGAGATGCAATACGAGAACTGGTACGCCGCAATTAGTGAGTGCTGGCAGCTCACCTTGGATGGAGCTCCGCGGCAGCGGATAGTAGCCGCGGTAGCACAAGGACTGTGGAAGACACTATCAGGAGTGGGCACCCAGCTAACAAAAGAGGCAGCAAAACCACTGGGCCCGGGAAGCAGCTGAAGTGTGTCGGGAAGAGAAGAGCCGCATTCTCATGGAAATAGAGGAGGCTCAGGAATACCTCCACGATTATCCTGAGCTTGTGCAGACAAGGGGTAAGCTGCAGGTTGTCTTGCAGCAGAGGGCGGAAGAAGAGAAGCAAGAAGCAGAGGCAGCGGCAACACAGGTGGTCGCGGAGCTAGAGACAGAGTTGGAGGAGGCAGGAACGGCAGTGGAGGCCGCGGTGGCAGAGACAGAGGACACGGGGCGAGTCGTGGCGGAGGCAGCGAGGCCAACGGCTGAACAAGTGACAAGAGAATAGGCAGCAGAGAAACAAGGAACAGTCCAAGCGAGAGGTGGAAGTCAGGGACAGGATGTGCGTGCGCAAGTGAGACCGGTTGGAGCCAGATGAACACTACGGAAGGACGCTTCCCGACTTGCCCTGACAAGGGCTCTGCGGGATAAACAGGCCAGGCTTCAGAAAGTGGCCAAGAGAGCCGCGGCATCAGCAACCGCAAGCAGACAGGCTGCCCCACACCAAGCAGCCTCGATCAGCGCCGCGGCCACCCCCCGGAAGAGATCAACCGCGGAAACAAAAGCTCCCTCCGCGGACACCACACCGACATCCCGCCAATCAGGACAAGAGAAGTGGACCATCGAGGATAGCACTGCTGGTGCATCCGCTTCCAGGCGCAGCAAGCAGCACCGCCCCGCCCAAGATACACCGCAGAACATCGACCCGGCGCAGCTCGTGCAGGCCCAGCGGGGCGCGGTCCAAGCCATGGAGTTGCTCATGGCGGTGTTCCGCAACGTTCCAATGCCCGCCGGCTCGGTTCCGGCTCACTTGCGGCCTCTACTGGGGGGCGTCGGTGCAGCAGCACACCAGGAAAAAGGAACAAGGGAAAGCGCCGCGGTCCCTGTGACCAGAAAGAAGACCGCGGGGGTGGTGACCTCCGAGCTGAGTGAATCGCCAGAGCCTGACAAAGAACAGCCTATCGCAAGGGGACCAGGCCTACTGCGACTCCAAGAGGCACCGGCGGGACAAAATCCAGGGGTGGAGATAGGCGAGGTCCGCGGAGCACGGAGTCGGCGGCACACGGCACCACCAGAGGTGGGGCTGTGCGACTATAGGGATGAAGGGGAACTACGCGCGGTGGGAATCCTGCGGCTCTTCCCAGCACCGGACAGCTGGGATAGAGAGCCACCCGCGTATGATGAAGAAAATCAACAGCGCCTACAAGCAATGAAGGCGGAGCAGGATGCGAGGCGGGCCCAGGGGTTGCCAGCGCTGCAGAAGGGGAAGAAGAGGAAGACAGGGGAGGCTGCCGCGGAAAAGACGGCAAAAAAGGGACCCGTTGAAACACAGGATTGGCGGATCTGGCAGACCGCTCACATCTTGCTGCGCGCCACAACCAAGGAGCAACAGAAGGCGGAGACGGACAAGGTGTACAAGACCTTGGGAGCCCAGATGGGGGTGGAATACGACCGGCGGAAGAAGGATGACCTCGCCCGTCTCTGTGAGCAGTATGCATGGGAGGGCGGTCGCCTCTAGCGGACCATGCCACACATCCTGTGGGTGCCTCCGCCCACCATGCAAAGAGCGGTGGTCGAGGCCTACCACCGTCACTACCATTCCGGTGTGTAGGCACTCAAGGAGCGGTTATCCCCCATCCTGCATGTGCCGGACTTCCTAGCAATCATGAAGGAGGTGGTACAACACTGCGCGCCATGTGAGCGACACCGAAAGGTCATGCCGCGGAACATGCCCCTCTACTTGCCCTCTCCTATCTGCGAGCCCTTGGATCGCATCATCATTGACTTCCATGGGCCACGCCCTCGCCGCGCTCAAGGGGAGCGGTACTGGATTGCAGCAGTGGACCACTTTACCAAGTACACATGGATCATGGCCGTCCCTGACAAGTCCTCAGAGCGGGTAGCCCGTTTCATCCGGGAGGAGATCTTCTACCGCTTCGGCGGTTGCCGTGTGGTGCACAGCGACAACGGTACAGAGTTTGCAGGGGCATTCCGCGAGGAACTCGCGGAGTGGGGCGTGCAGCACGTGCACTCCGGGCGGTACCGCCCCTAGTCTCAGGGACAAGTCGAGCGGCTGCACGAAGTCCTGGAGCAGGCAGTGGCCACCGCGGAAGAAAGAGACTGGGGGGAAACCATCAAGAAGACCGCCCACTTCCTCAACATCACCCTCAGCCGCGCCACATCATTCTCGCCCCACGCCCTCCTCTTTGGACAGCCTCCGCGCGCGGCACTAGGAATGCCGCAACCACCACTGCAATCGGAGGAGGAACGAGAGATGGCGAGAGACAAGGAGGTGCAGGAGTGGTACCGGGCACGATGCCAGAAAACATCTGCAGTGAGAGCAGAGGCACGACTCCGCGCCTTCGTCTTGGCCTGGCGCGGATGCGACGCTGCCAACCGACGTCTCAACCACGGGCCGATCAGGGAAGGGAATCTGGTCTACCTCCGCCCATTCCCAGGCGCGGGATGCGAGGCAGAGAAGGCACGCGAGGTGTACCGCGTGGCTGCCGTGGACGCGGGACACGTTTGGCTGGAAGGGCCGGATGGGTTCAGTGAGCGGAGCTACCCGGCCACCGAGTTCGTACTGCTGCCCCCGGCCTGGCAGACACACATACCAAGAACGGGTGGGGAGCTTCCCCCGGTTGAGGAACGCAAGGGCTCGAGGGGATGGCGTGCGGAGGAGGTGTTGGAACAGTGTGAGACTCAGGTGTCGGATCAAGAGGAGGCATGGAGCATGGAGCCTCAGGAAGATGAACCGACGGACAGCTCCGATGTCCAGGAGGTATCCGCTGGGGAGGTACAGGCGGGGCAGAGGCGGCAAAGGGAGGAGCAAGGAGGCAAGCAGCAGCAGGAACATCCGGAACGACCGGAGCAGTCGGGGTCACAGCGAACGGGCAGCGGAGAAGAAACCCATAAGACACCCGCCGCTGCTCCGCGAAGAAGCGCACCCATGAGCCCCCGCGACCTGGCAAACTACACAGGCCCCTGCACGGTATCCGGGGAAAACCTGCCGGAGGCATCACTCTTGAAGGTCGTCTGCCGCGTCTGTGGCCAGCCAGTGCACCAGGGACTGGCCAAGAGCTGCATTGGGCTAAACCGCACATGTCTGAACTGCCTCAAGGAGGGTCAGGAGAAGGAAGCGGAGCAGAAGAAAAAGGAGGTGACGGGGCCGGCCCAGACTCAGGAGGAAGAGAGGCACGCGGAAGATGGGATCAGGAGGAAGAGGAGGAGGAGGAGGAGAGAGAGGAAGAGCAGGCAGGGACACGGCAAGGACCCCGCACGGTCTCCGGTGCCACCATGCAGCGATGGCAGGAGGAAGGACGGGTGGCGGCAACAGAGCAGGCTCGGAAGGAGAAGGAAAACAAAACGTGCGTCCAATGTGGGCACCAATGGGGCAGGACGGTGCAGGACTGTGAAGGATGTCACCGAGAAAATATGTGACAAGTGCCTGGAACAGCCGCGGAATGAAAAAGGGGTACGTAGCGGACCAAAGAAGTGCAGGCGGTGTCGCCGAGAAGCCGAACGTCAGTAGGGAACATGGAAGCCACCACGGGTAACCGCGGAGGTGGAAGAACTGGACTCGGAAGACGAGGAAGACTCGCCCCGAGCAGCCGCGGAAAGTTGCCCCACCTGTCTCAAGGTGGTTAGCAAGGGTGAGCACTACCGCCAATACAACAGGTTGGCCCACCAAAGTTGCCTTGTTACAGGCAGCTCGGCTTGGGCGGGACAGTACCACAAGTGCGTAGGGATGGCCGCTGTGGAGGAAGGGGTCGCGCTGTCCTATGATGAAGACACCTTGGCCCCAGTCTGCGAGGCATGCGCGGAGGACTTGATAGAGTTCGGCAAGCCTTGCGGAATGTGCAAGACAATGTGCGACCTGCAGTGTGGGGTACGCGGGAAGGAGGGAATTTGGACCTGCAGCGGTTGTCGCGGCAAGACACGGAAGATGAAGTGGAAGTTCTTCAGCAAACGCACCTGCACCGGAGACAACTGCGGTGGAGGGCTCAAAGGGACAGTCTATCGCTGCGAGCAATGCGGAGGCATCGCACATGAACACTGCACCGTGGAGATGGGGCGGAGCAATGAGGGCAAGAAAGTCTACTGATGCTCGAGCTGCAGGAAATACGAGCGTGCACCATACTACTCCTCATGCAAGCAGCTGGTCACCGCGCCCACGATGGAGGCACGGTGTGAAGGATGCACACTCTTTGTCCACGACGAATGCGTGGAGAGGCTCCAGAGGAAGGGAGGGACCAAGGAGAAATACTGCAGACCGTGCTAGGAAAAGAACCGTCCCAGGCCCCGCAAAAACTTCAAGCGGATAACTCGCTAAAAGACTCTGGGGCAGAGTCTTGCGAAAAGGGGGGGTTGGGGGCATCAGTGTCAAGAACACTTCGGCCGCAGCTCCGCGGGGAAGATCCATCCGCGGAGAGAGCCTAGGCAGGCTAAGATCCGCGCACAAAACGCTAGCTCCCGCGGACGCGGTTGAGCGAAGGGTAGCGCGGAATCTAGGGGCAGGGTGTCTGTAGCGATTTCTCTACAGCAAAGCACATAATGTGGAAGAAAAGGCTGGAGGCAATAATGAGAAATCCGCGGTACTAAGAGAACAAGGACGAGCTGCGGCAAGACCCGAGATCACTGACAAGGTGCAGGCAAAGTCGGTGGAGGAACCGCGCAATCAGGGAAGAAGCACCCAATCAACATGAGTAACCAAACATCAATCACGGAGGAACCTCTGGAACGCACCGCGGAAGACGAAGATTCAAGGAAGAATACAAAGACCGCGTGCACGAACCGCGGATGAAGGAGATTGTTAGTAGAGGATATGCTGTGTTGGAGGACGAGACCCGCGGGGCGTAGCACGAGACAGCTCAGTCTTGCATGCCTTTCTGAGCAATACTCCGCCTCCATGTACTATGCCAAATTCACCTAAGACATTCAATCGCTCCCGTTACTCACTATCCCACTACCCCCATGCCTTCTGTAACTCTTGGACTCCTGTCCGCAGACTGCGGAATTGCGTGTGTGAAGAACCGAAAGTCCGAGTGAAGTGAACTGCCGGCGGTGCCTTTGCTTGCACACGTCCGCGGAACAAGGGTTCCGCGGAGAGGAGGTGGAAGCCACGCGGTGGCGGCTCCCGTGTGGCAACGACTGGACCGCGGAGTGTCATTCATTGGTGAGGTTTGTGCACAGAGATTTAGGCCTTCTGTCCGCAGAACCGCCAGTAGCTAGGGGTTGGGGTCCCGTGATTCCGCTACATGTCTAAGTAGAGCTGTGATAGTAGTAAGAAGTGCATGATCTGCGGGCTACACGGAATTGCGTCTGCGCGGAGATAATTGGAGGTGCGGCAAAATTGGGGGTATCAGCCGCTCTTGCTTACGCCATTTCTGTGATGTACTCGTACATTCTTGGATGCTTCTGCCTACTTCTACTACTGTCGTTCTTGTCCCTACATTCTTCTGACATGGTATCAGAGCATCAGGCGACATCACCTAGTGCCTTGTGATCTCGTCATCGCTCTGTCGCCATCCTTACTCCATCACCTTAATCTTCATTCCTCTGCCACCGCTACCATCACTTTGAACCTCTTTGCTTCACCAGCAGCTGACATCAACATCATTACTTGGAATGTTTCTCGCGCTAAAGTAATGTTTTGTCAACCTAAGGAATCTGTGCGCCCATTCCGCGCCCGTGGCCAACAATCGGTGACTTGTCGTGGACAACAGCCGCAAGGAACTCCCGAGCCACCGCCTGCCGGCAACTTTAGGGAAGCTTCCTGCCGACCGCCATCTGCTGCCTCTCACGTTCTCAACTTCCACAAAGCATATTTGCCTCTTGCATCTCTCTCTGCACCAACCTCATTTATCATCATCAACCTTCTCAGCTCCTCTCCAACCTCCATCTCGAGCCGCCTCCTCGCGCCGCCTTATCACATTGTCAACACCAGCAGTACAACTCCCGCCATCAAGATATCGGACACCACCAGTCTTCCTGCTCCTATTGTGAGCCAACTGGGAAACAAGCCGTGACTCTCCTGACATCAGCGGAATCGTGATTCTGCAAGTTGCATGACTTACTCTGCTACAACCTAGTTCCTCTAGCTGTCAGGATATCGAACACCACCAGTCTCCGTGCCTGTCAGTCTCGGGCCAGCTGGGGAACAAGCCGTCACTCTCCTGAAAGCATAACACTCGGCTGCCTCGTCCATGCTTCCTACTGCACTACCATCCTCTGCCTACCGCTACCTTCATCCTCCGCCTCCGCCATTCCCCTCATCGGCCTCCTCCTCGAGTCATCATCATCTTCATCTGCTACCTGCCTCCTCGTCATCATCAATCCAACCTCGTGGTCCAACTCAACCTCATCTGCCCTACTCGCGTCCCCTGTCATCGTTTGCATCGACTGCACCGCTTCAGTATCTGCCTTCCTCAGCAGTCTCAGTGCACGTGGTTTCGCCCCTGTGCCGACTCAGCAATCAGCCGCCCCTGCATTTCTCCGCTTTTGCATCAAGCTTCCGCTTGGCGCACGGATTTACCAGGTCGCATCGCCAGTTGCCCGACAACCTGCACCCACGCCGAAACTTCCTCCTAGCACACGAGGCTTTGCCCTTGTACCGACTAAGCAAATAGCTATCTCCTTTGTATCACTTTCCGCTCGACACAAGGATCTGCCCGGTCGCATCGCCTATTGCGCGACGGCCTGCACCCACGCCGAAACGTCATGTAGCGCACACGGCTCACCCCTGCGCCTACTCAGTCATCATCAACTTCCGCCTCTTTATCAGTAATCATCAGCATCTGTGACCACCACAAGGATTAGCACGCGCTAGCTGCCCGCTTTGCAGCGGACTGCACCCACGCCGGCAGCAGATTTCTCGCGGCGCATTGGCACCTGCCTTCTCTTTGCCGCATCCTATTCCCCTATTTCAGCAGCACACATTGTTTGCCTCTGCACCCACTCAATCATCGCTTGCTCCTCTCCTTTCTGTATCATCTCCTACTCGGCACAAGGATCCGCCCGGTCGCATCGCTCGAGTCGCGACGGCTTGCACCCACGTCCAACCTTCCTCGCACATGTGGTCTTGTCCCTGTTCAGCCTTTGTCCATCACTCAACTTCATCACCTACTTGACTCAAGAATCCATCTGGTTGCATCACCTGTGCCCACACCGAAACCTCTCCAGCGTCAGTCCTCCTCTGACTAACACTCCATCCTGCTGAACCGCAGTTCTCAAATCCCTCTATACAGTAGTGCCACCAGTCCTCAGATTTTCCCCATCTTCTCTATCATGGAAGAGCAACAACGGACCATCGTACTGTACAATGAAGTGGCCTCCCTAAATGAAGACATTGCTCCACTCTATTTCGCACCCGACAGGAGTCGCAAGTTTGAACAATGGTGTCGCCAGCTGCGACGTGAAATCTCCACCCTGGACATATATGGATACAACCTCCTTGATGTACTACAAAACGTTGAAAGCAAAGAAGCCCACAGAACAGCACAAGGAAGACGGGAGTATGACATAACCCAAACTCAACTACGAGGTCTTCTCTACATGAGCACTTACGATGAGTTCCACCCCATCATTGCGGCACACCGTCATCAAGCTATCTTCTGGACCATCCATTCTCTCAAGGACAACTGCTCAAGCAGAGGAGCAGAACCCCCTGAACCTCGTCTGGCTGCTCTTGAGCCTCCCCCATAGAGTGAACTTCTGGAGGAACGACGATTTCAGCTGCAACCCTTCATCAGAGATCACAGGAGAATGGAGGAAGAAGCGGAACTTCGAGCAATCAAAGAACGGCCTTGGACCACACAATCTATTGGATCTGGAGGAGAGAGGGATCCTTGGAGCAACGAGCATGTGGGACTGAAAGGGCATCACTTGTGCTAAAGAATAGTTGTTCAATCACTCAAAATGATGGAGTACATATAGAGCTAGAGCTTGGGCAAGTCAGCCCTCTCACAAGCCACACCACGTAGCCATGGAGGCTAAGGCTCACACACTAGAGTCCATAATCACACACAAGAGAGGAAATCAACCTAGCAATCAGGCTGACCAGTCACACACGACCTAGAGAGCTAGAGAATGCTCTCATGGCACACTCCTAGTGGTCACATCACCCACAAACCCATGGAGAATCGCCATGTGTCCATGGCTAGCATACAAGGATCTCACCTCACCTAAAAAGTAAGGAGAGGTACCTTTATCCTAGTCAGCACACTCTGACAAGGCAATCCTAAGACCAAAGACCTTTTTGGATATTTCTCCCATCAGGTCTTGACGCTGGACCTCTTGCCTTTCTCTTTTCTCAGGCTAAGGCATGGAGCCATCACCAATGGCCACCTAGACATCGGCGGTCCATGACCCTGAAAACTTGGAAAATTCATACATCACAATCCGACCGTTGGATCGGCCTGCAACTTGGACGCTAGACAATTTGCCACCTGATCTTTCCAATGGTGAAGTTGGATGACGATCGGAGCAGGCATCTGGTAGTTTCCTGGAATGCTCCTTTGGACCTGAAACTGAGCCGGATGGCTCCTTTCCCAACAATCTCCCACTTTGCCGCAGTCAGAGTGGGTTGAGTCCACATGCCTTCATGTAGAACTGCTACCTCTCACAGGTCACTGGCTTGGTCAGAAATCAACGACCTGCTTGCTGGTTGGAGTAATCTCCAGCTTGATAGCACCATCCTATACCATGTGCCTGATGAAGTGATATGCTGTGTCAATGTGCTTGGTGCGTGCATGGTGCTCAGGATTCTTGGCGAGTGCAATTGCGCTCTGGTTGTCGACGCACACAGGAACTGAAGCTGCTGGACTCCCTCTCATCTTTGCCATGAGAAGCTGAAGCCAAACTGCTTCCTTTGCTCCAAAACTGAGAGAGACGTTCTCAGCTTCCGGGCTTGAGGTGGCCACGACCACCTACCGCTTGCTGCACCAGCTGATGGCCCCACCATTCATGAGGAACACATGTCCAGAGATGGACTTGCGGTCCTCAGAGTTTGAAGCCCAATCTACGTCTGTATAGCCGATCATGTTGTTGTAGTTGCTGTTTTACGTGATGCCGATGTTGATGGTTCCGGCAAGGTAGCGAAAGAATCGCTTCAGTGCCTTCTGGTGCTCAGGTCCGGGGTTCGCCATGTGCTTGCTCACAGCGTTCACAGCCTGTGCGAGGTCCAGCCTGGTTGCCACCATCAGGTACATGAGACTGCCGACTGCACTCTGGTACTTGTGCCGCTCAGCTGCATTCGCTTCTCCATTGAAGCTCACAAGGTACTGGCGCATCTCCAGCGGCGTGTCGATGGGTTTAGCCTCTGCCATGCCGAACCGCTACAAGACATCCTTGATGTAGCGGCTCTGCTGCAGCAAGAGAGATCGTGATTTGCGGTCACGCGTGATCTGGATACCGAGGAAGTATGACGCGTCCCCGAGTTCGGACATCTGGAAGCGCTCTTGCATGGTCTCCTTGAACTCCTGCAGTGCAGACATGCTATTGGAAAGGAGGAGCATGTCATCCACATAGACAATGATGATGAGGATCTCATGCTCATCCTGCCAGTGATGCACGCTGTAGTCACACTTGCTGCGCTCAAACCCCATGCACTGCAACGCCACATCCAACTTCTGGTTCCAAGCACGTGATGCTTGCTTGAGGCCGTAAAGCGACTTCTGCAGCTTGCAAAATAGGTGCTCCTGGCAATCCATGACGAACCCCTCCGGCTGCTCCATGTAGATCCCCTCCTCCAAGTCACCATTCAAGAATGCCGTGTTGATATCCACGTGGTGAACCTCAAAGTCCTCAGCTGCTGCATAAGAGAGGAGCGTGCGCACAGAGGCAAATTTTGCAACAGGGGCAAAGGTTTCTGTGTAGTCGATGCCCTCCCGCTGCGAGTAGTCCTTGGCGACCAGCCTTGCCTTGTACTTTTCCAGGTTGCCATCTGCTCCCCGCTTCTTCTTGAACACCCACTTTCACTTGATCACCTTGCGTCCAGGTGGATGCTCAGTCAGCTCCCACGTGCTGTTGTCCTGCTACGACTGTATCTCTTGCTTCACGGCTTGCGCCCAATCTGCTGCATCAGGTGCAGCCATGGCCTCCTTGTATGACGCTGGCTCATCTGAATCTGCTGCAACTGCGACGTTCATCTGCTCTGGTTTCTGCAGAATCCAGAAATGGCCGCGCTCACCAGGCTTGTAGCGCACCCTAAGAGGATACCTACCACCTGGTACTAGAGCATTAACGGGCGGCTGGCGCGGTGCTGTTGGCACAACTGCTGCTGCTGGTAGTGCGGCATCTTCTTCCTCTGCTTCTGCCGATGAGGCCGCTGTATCTGCTACATCAGACATGGGTGAATAGACTGGTTCTCCCACTGTCACAGTGGAATAAGGATCAGGAGAGACCGGGTCAAGAAGGACATCTACTCCCACTGCCTCATCAGCTGCTGGTTCTGCTGCCTCTTCACAGACAATGTTGGTACCGATGACGTTGCTCTCGTTAAGGACGACATCCCTGGAGATGATGACGTGGCCTGTATCCATCTCGTAGAGGCGATAGGCCTTGCTTGCCACGTCATAGCTAATCATCAACATTTGCGCGCTCTTTGCATCCCACTTCTGCCGCTTCTCCTTTGGCACGTGCATGTGTGCCAAGCTGCCAAATGCGCAAAGATGACTCACGCTTGGCTTCTTGCTGAACCACAAACCGTACGGAGTCATTTGCTCCAACGCCTTAGTTGGACTGCGGTTCTTGATGTACACAGCAGTGCTCACGGCTTCGGCCAAGAAGTCGTAGGTCAGCCGAGCCGCGTGAAGCATGGAGCGCACCGACTCAATGATAGTGCGATTGGCGCGTTCTGCTACACCGTTCTGCTGCGGCAAGTATGGCGCACTACGCTGCGCCTTTATGCCAGCTGTTGCGAGGTTGTCCTGGAACTCCTTGCTCAGGTTCTCTCCACCGCGGTCGCTGCGCAACGCCTTGATCCTCTTGCCAATCTGGTTCTCCACCATTGCCTTGAACTCCTTGAACCTCTCAAAGCACTAGTCCTTGGAAGCAAGGAAGTACACAGCAGTGTAACGGCTGAAATCATCAATGAAGGTCAGAAACTACCTAGAGCCTCCAAAGCTCAGGGTCTCCATCGGGCCACATAAGTCTGTGTGGACCAGCTCTAGCACCTCCTTTGCACGCTCCCCTGCTCCACAGAACGCCTCACGATGCTGCTTCCCTTCCAAACAGCCGATGCACGGGTGCTACTCAAAGTTGGAGATGATGGGCAAGTCACGCACCATCTGGGTTGCTTGAAGCTGCTACAAGGCGCGCATGCCAATGTGGCCATAGCGTGCATGCCAGATCTCCCCATCTGTTGCTTGCACCACTATTGCAAGACTCTGCTCATGTGGAACCTTGGTCGCTCCCAACAGGCGGTACATGTCGCCCTCCTTCACCGACTTGGCCAACTTTCTCCTGTTTCTTTCCGAGGATGTAGCCATAGTCGTCGTCAAAGATGACTCGCAGTCCTGTGTTGGTGAGAGAGGACACAGAGAGAAGATTGAACGTAGCATTAGGTACATACAGCACGCCATGGAACACTCCCACGGGGTCTCCAACGACATCTCAACAATCCCAACCCCCTCAGCATACACCACCCGATCATCACCCAGAGCGATAGGACGGGGAGGGATGGACAGCAGCAGCGTAAACCACTCCTTGTGATGTGTCGGGCTCTTGGCATACCCTGAGTCCTTGTACCATGCGAGATCCGCCTTCTCCACTTGTGACATGTCAGATTTTGCCATGAAGAGACAGTCGCGCACGTCCTTGGCCACATTCATGTTGCCAAAGTGGTGCACACCAGCCTGGTTTTGCTGCTGCTGCTGCTGCTGCTGACGCTGCTATGACTGTTGCTGCTACTGTTGTGGAGATTACTGCTTTTGCTGCTACTGCTGCTGCTCCTTCTGGTCCCTCTTGAACTTGAAACACTCTTTCTTGTAGTATCCCTCTTTTTGGCAATAGTGGCACTTGCCCTTCTTCTTGCCTCTCTGCTGCCTGGACTGCTGCTGCTACTGGTTGCGTGAGCCCATGGCCATGAAAGCTGCTTCACTGCTGCTGCTCCCGCCATTGCGCTTTGCTACATTACGACGCAGTTCTACCTGTACCAGGTGCATGCAGATGAAGTCCAGGTCGAGAGTTGGCTGGCACTCCAACGTCTCTCGCACCGTGTCATAGCTCGTTGGGAGTCCCCTAAGCAAGATGAGGATGAAGCGCATGTCTTTGACAGGGTTGCCGGCCGCTTTCAGCTGCTTCGTCGGCTCCTTTGCCTTGTCCAAGTACGCCTCCATCCCTTCACCACCTTGCATTTTCAACGCCATCATCTTCTCCTCCAAATGCATGAGGAATGCAAGATTCTTGCTCGCATACTTCTTGCACAACGTGTCCCATCCCTCTTTTGCAGTAGCCTTGTCACTCACATACTGAAGATGCGGGTTGGAGATGGTGTTGACAAGCAGCCTGTAGGCTTGCCTGTCCTTCTTCTTCCACTCCTCATATGCCGCCGTTGCAGTTGTAGATGAACTTGCATCTGCTGCACCTTTCTGCGGCGTCTTCCCCGCCACCACCTCAGCTGCGGTGATGCCTTTTATCTATGGAGGCGGAGCGCGCTCGTCGCCGCTCACCACCTCCCACAAGCCCCTCTCATCCAAAAGGAGGCGGGTACGGATCTTCCAAAACGTGAAGTTGGCGCATCCTTCCAGCCTCTCCAAGGGCTGGGCTACAGTGACCACGCCTGCTCCTGCCATTTTGAGCTTTGGTGATGCTCAACGCTGCCCTTGGGTGGCGGCGCTACCCCTGCTTCTCCTACTGCTTTTGCCAGAAATCTGTCTGACAGAAAATGGACTATAGATGCCAGCAGACTGGGAATTTGGATAAAGGCAGACCACCACTGGAAAAGTCAGCTCAAAACCTTTCAGATTGAGCCATAAAAGAGGGTCATCAACAGGGGATTGTGAAAGATATGCCCTCTTGAAAATAGGGTATGCTTCTGCTCCTACTCCAACTCAGACCAGCCAGTTTGTAAACGGGGTTTCTCCCAAACAAATCAATGGAACGCAAATATTTTTGCACCAATGAAAAGTTTAGAAAAAATACTACAGTTCTCATATGCCACTATTTAAATTTGACAAAGAAACGAGAGAGTTATGGTCATCACAAAGAGACAGTCTTACTCATAGAGAAGATTGTAGCCCTGGCGGACCTCGTTTTGAGCATAACTCTCAATCCAACCGTTGGATCTTCGCGATCTTCTTCTTGTTATAAAGCTTATCTCGCGAACTTGAAGATCCAGTGGTTGATTGTCAAATTTGGTCAAGGTTTGACCCTACCTCGTCACTCTCAAAGTGACGGCCTGTGCTGGCTGAATCTGGCAGAATCTGGCTCTGATACCAAATGTTGGACCTGGAGGAGAGAGGGAGCCTTGGAGCAGCGAGCATGTGGGACTGAAAGGGCATCACTTGTGCTGAAGAATGGTTATTCAATCACTCAAAATGATGGAGTACATATAGAGCTAAAGCTTGGGCAAGTCAGCCCTCTCACAAGCCACACCACTTAGCCATGGAGGCTAAGGCTCACACACTAGAGTCAATAATCACACACAAGAGAGGAAATCAGCCTAGCAATCAGGTTGACCAGTCACACACGACCTAGATAGCTAGAGATCATTCTCATGGCACACTCCTAGTGGTCACATCACCCACAAACCCATGGAGAATCGGCATGCGTCCATGGCTAGCACACAAGGATCTCACCTCACCTAAAAAGTAAGGAGAGGTACCTTTATCCTAGTCAGCACACTCTGACAAGGCAATCCTAAGACCAAGGACCTTTTTGGATATTTCTCCCATCGGGTC